>CBVK0101350884.1:0-13208 GCA_900067695.1 Picea abies
AAAATTTCACTTTTGTCATTAAACATATTTATGGAAATGCTAACAAAGTTGTCGATGCATTGAGTAGGAGAATTTTGATTCTATAGGAATTTCAAGTCAAGACCTTGGGGTTTGACCACCTTAAGGAAATGTACCATAGTGATCTAGATTTTGGAGAAGCATATGAAGCGTGTGTGAATCCTGTACTCAGAGACATAAGCCAGTGGGATGAATATCTGATTCAGGATGGGTTGTTGTTCAAAGGATGTCAGTTGTGCACACCCATATGTTCGATGAGGGAGAATTTTCTGAAGGAAAAGAATAGTAGAGGTATGGTTAGACACTTTGGCCATGACAAGACATTTTTCCAATTGAAAGATTCATATTATTGGCCAGGTATGAGGGCGGAGGTGAAGAAATTTGTGAACATTTGCAAGATTTGTCAGTATGTTAAGGGGAAGAAGCAGAACACTGGGTTGTATCATCCATTGTCTATTCCAGAGAGGCCTTGGGATGCAATAAGCATGGAATTTGTGTTGGTATTGTCGAGGACACAAAGAGGAAGTGATTCCATATTTGTGGTAGTAAACAAGTTTTCAAAGATGACACATTTTATCCCATGCCAGAAGACCAATGATGCAACACATGTCGTGAATTTGTTTTTTAAGGAGGTTGTGAGACTCCATGGATTGCCCAGGAGCATAGTTTCAGATAGGGATACCAAATTTGTTAATCATTTCTAGAGGATGTTGTGGAAAAAGTTGGGGACAAAGCTATCTTTTAGTTCTGCATATCATCCGCAAACGGATGGACAGACTAAAGTGGTGAATAGAAGCTTAGGAGATTTGCTGAGGAGTTTGGTCACTGAACACCATAGTCAATGGGATAAGATTCTAGCAGAAGCCGAGTTTGCATATAATGACTCAGTGAACAGGAGCACTGGGAAAATTCCATTTCAAATAGTTTATGGAATGACTCTGAGGGGAGTATCAGAATTGAGAGATCTGAAGCAGAGTGAGTTTAAGAGCGCCGGAGCCGAAGATTTCGCTGCAAAGATGCAGGAACTTCACAATCAGATCAAGGAGCTATTGAAGAAGAGCAACAGTGAATACAAGCGCAAAGCTGATCAACACCGGAGAAAGCTTGAATTTGAGGTTGGAGATCAAGTTCTAGCACACCTGAGGAAAGAGATTTTCCCAAGGGGAACGTACAATAAGCTAAAGTTGAAAAAGATAGGGCCTTGTAAAATCCTGAGAAGGTTTGGCAAGAATGCTTATGAATTAGAACTATTAGAAGATGCGGGAATATCACCCATATTTAACATCGCAGACCTGTATTCTTACAGGGAAGATGGAGCCGAAAGATCTGAAGATAAAAGAAAGATTCAGTGGGAGAAACAGATGCCTATAGCAGAGAAGCCACAGATGGAAAATATCATAAATCAAAGAGTTGGTAAGAAAACTAGGAGAAAAACATATTTTGAATACTTGGTTAAGTAGAAAAGACAACCAGTGGAAGATGCCAGTTGGATTGGTGAAGCAGAAATCCAAAAGCATGGAAGATTGGTGCAGGAGCTCATGGAAATGAGTCCATGAATTTTTTGGCCAAGGGAGTATGATGCAGGAGCATCGCCAGCAAAGCACAAGCATGGAAGACAACTGGACGCATTAGTGCATATCTTGAAACATTTTGAATTTTAAAAGATCAATGTATTAATGTCTTATTTGACAAAACTTTTGAGTTTGGACATCTTTAATGATCAGAAGGCTGAACCATCACGTAGGATTGATGGGGGAATGCATTTTTCTTTAATGAGGAGGATCACAATACAGATCTGGATCATTACGCTCTTAGTTGATAGCATTCAATTCCATTTAGGTAGCGTAGAGTAGTTGGAGGGAAAAACTCAAGGGAGTCCCTTTGTATAAAGCATTGTATATTTGCCGAAGAGAGATGGTTGAATCTAATCTGTATATTTCCATTGTAAGCTAAGAGCTGGAGGATACCGAGAAAGGTTATGTGTATGTATACAAGTTCCTGTTGAATGAATATAATGGAGGGTATGTTTCTCCAAATGTGTGTTGTTTCATGTCTATCTGAATGAATGAATGGTGGACCTCTTTGTTTATTTTCAACACCCTATTATTTTTCATGCCCATATGTCCATATCTACATTTTCTTTGTTGAATGTATGAGTCATTGTGAAGAGTGAGTAAGTTTCATTGTTTCTCTTCGTTGAGCGAGTGTAAGGTGTGCATAACGTCTGCAAGGAGTGCATGACCGAGTCTGTTTCGACTCGAAAGCTTAGAAGAGATAGCGAAACTTATCTCTGCAAGGAGTGCATTAACGTCTGCAAGGAGAGCGTGACAGAGTTTTTCAGAATCAAAATCTCAGGAGGGATAACGAGGTTTCAATCACGAGATACAGAAGTTGGAGGACAGTCGCAAGGAGTGCGAAGCCATCCAAAAGGAGAAGTTGATAGTGGAGGAAATCTACTGCAAGGTGTGCATAGATCAAGTTTTCGACTAGGTGTTGAAGGGAACGTTCAGAGGAAACAAGGGAAGTGAATCTCAGGAGGAAGAATGACATAAATATTTGAGGGAAGAAATCTCTGAAGTCTTTATCCAAGACAATGGACAAGATTTGTTCCAGAGGGAGGCGAATGATTCCAAACCGTTGGATCTGGTAAAGCTACAAGGAGGATAGCCGTGGAGTGTTTCGGTACTTTGAAGTTCAACAAGTTTGAAACTTGACGAAGCAAAATAGTGAAGTCCTAACTCGCGATCTAATCCCAGTTGTTGATTGTGGAAGGAATGCGTGGAAGTGGATTAAGGAGTTCAGGAATCGGTAGCCTGCAAGTTGGAGTAAGAGGTTTAGAGTTTCGTGAAGTTGTGAAACCCAAATTCTTGTGGGGCCAGCGAATCGGAGGAGACGTGTGGCGGGAGTTCGAAGTTTCGGAATAACGTGTTTCGGGAAAAGGAAAAGGGAGGATTTAGAATATCCTCGAAGTTCGAACCATGTAGAGATAGACCCATGGTTATAGTCATGGTTGCGTGCGGAAGAGACCGGTGTGTGTGGGTAGAGTTATTTAGGGTGCCCGTAGAGACCCAAGGAGTCGCTCCGACTAAATATTCCAACGATCCAATACCAGGAGGTCGGGCAGCCCCAAGGAGAGAAGGGGGAGCATCGTCACAACCCCAGTTCGAAATAAAGATACGATGATTTTCTAAATGAATATATGGTCACCATTAGACTTACTTGCGAGAAGGGAGGTTGGCATTAAAAGACTTCATATGGAAGAGGGGGCCTCCATTGCCATCGGGCATCGATGGAGGCGAGAAACCGCATGAATGATTGCCGATGTCCGTGATGTCATGCGAGGAAGCCGAAGAGGCCTTCAAATCAGGTGAAGAAATAGAAAAATAAGAATAAGCTAAAGATAAAACACATGTCTATATGAAGTGCTTTTCTGCCATGGCTTCTCGTAAGGAAAATAGGGTCTTCAAACCTTGAATTTCTGTCACGGAAAACATTGGTGGGGTAATGAGGAACAGAAGATTAATAAGATATTTCAGGGTAGGAATATTTTGGGTAATTAGAGGGGTATCCATACCTTCATTTAAATTTCAAAATTCAAAGACAACTAACTTAATTAAGTCCTATCGTCCACATCTGCAGAAGACAACAGGTATGCATACCAAGGAATAAATGCGAGGGGACATCGAGTGGAACAGGGTGTTGGGCGACAGAGGGGCAGAACGGGGAGATGGGCGGCGGAGGGGCAGAACGGGGCGTTGGGCGGTGGAGGGGTATGATGACTTGCAGAACGGGGCGTTGGGCGGTGGAGGGGTATGATGACTAGCTAGGTGTTCTACATGATGAAGCCTAGTTCCCAGTGCCCGAGACGTCCCATCAGGGTCGAAAAGGTGGAAGAGTTAGGTTACTCCCTTATATATCAACCCACATGGCCACATCACTTTAAAAATTATGCCCAAGGAATATATATGAAAAGATTTTGATCGAAACCTGTCAACCAAGAAAACCACCTTATCATTTCATTTGTCAACCAAGAAAAACCACCTTATCACTCCAGTTTTAATGCATTTTGCATATCATTTTAACATTATCACTCCATTTCATTTCTCTGCGGATGAGGGCATAACCATGTCAAGTCAGCGCCACCATTCACCAAATTTCGTTTTCTAGACTCTCTCTAATTTTGGTCTTGGCTACGACCCTGTTTCTCACAGCCAACCCTAGTTATATAGTCCGGACCTCCCGTATGTTCCTTTCATGGATTAGTATGGCCATCCATTTCTAGTGAGCCTGATGCAAGCTGAAGGGCCCTTGTTTCATGGCTCTTCCCTCAAGGAACAACAAATTTTCTCTCGACATGTTTCATGAGCCAGTAGTAGGAATAATATGGCACGGGAAGGGGATAATCAAGGATCAATCCACAACCTCTCTTGTTGGAAAAACATTCAGTAGGTACCTCACCTATTTCTTGCTTCTCAACGACTTCCTCATCAACAAAAACCGAATGCCTCCCTACTGACCATTTGATGCGGGATGTTAGGGTTTGAGGATTAAACCACCTGGATTGCATGATCATTATCCATCCTGCGCGGCATAAAAACACCAGTGCCTCCAGATTCTCTCCCAGGGTCGTTGGAACCGAGAAATACAACCCTCATTCCTGAACCACCGGTGATATGCAGACCAGGAGGACACCCTGAGTAGATGTGGCTTGCTAGCTTAGCGTGCCCGCACCTGTTTTTCCCTTTGTAAGTTTGTATTGTTTGTAGTTTTGAATTTAAACCTCTTTATAATTGTTGATTTCAAGTCTCCGATCAACAAATAGTTAATCTTTTGTTCCATTGTTCATCTGCAGTTTTAAAAGAAATCATTCCTTTGAAAGCAGAAAACATCCACGGCTGCCATGAAATGAGACATTTTAATTCGCAAAATTCAGAATAAAATCTCATCCGGAACCATAGTTACTCTGAAGAACTATAGCGCTCCTCCGCTGATTGATTTAATTCCTTTAAGTCCAATAAGATATCCATTCCTTCCAGGTAATATCAACAAATTCGATGAAAGTTCTGCAATATTTTATAATCCTCGTACATCAATCTCAATGAAAGAAAAATCTCAATGAGGAGGCTGCAGAGGCAGCCGTGCTAAACGAATTGTCCAAAAAAATAATGGGGAACACTACAATCGCATGGGAAACAAACAAATGGAAGGAGTATTCAAATAATGGGGAACACTACAATCACATGGGAAGTAAACAAATGGAAGTAATATTCATCTCAACGTGGGTCAGATCAGAGCTTCGATGCCACATCCATGACTTACAGATTTCCTCAATTGCTCGTGGCATCATCGTACGCCTGGGCAATAAGTATCCATTAACACTACATATATATAACAGTATAGGGTGGAATTTAATACTTACTTGACTAAACATTAATAGAACCTCATTAAGTCCGATGAAAAAACATAGAGTGTATAGTCAGATGCTTGTTGATCCTCAGGAGGCAAGTATTTTTTTTTATGTCATCCTATTAGATTTTAGTTGATAAGTAGGCCTGTGCTTATTTTACTGATTTGTATCTGTTTTTCTGGGTTTTAATATCCATGGATGTAAAGGCATGGCAAAGCATTCAAGAGGTTAATTTTCTTCCTTTTAATCTGACTGACAAGAGGACAACTCTCACTTATATTGACGGTGAATGGAAATGCATTGAGCCCTGCTGATTCAGGTTCCAATTCGCTTCGCTCTTTAACGGAAAAACCCCTAATTAACTTCAAATGGGGATGCTTTCTCCAAACCCTAGCCTTATTATCGTGGTGAGTGGTGTAAGCCCTATTTTCCAGGTTTGAACACCTTCGCTTCGATTTCCAGTTTTGATCATTGCCCACCTTGCCCCTCCCAAAAAAATCCAACAAAAACCAAGTTTGAACATCTTTCCCTGAGCTGTTGGAAAAAAAAATCAATAAAACTATGTTTAAACATCTCCCCTGGGATATTGGAAAAAAAATTCAATAAAAACCAGGTTTGAACATCTCCCCTAAGTCGTGGGAGAAAAAACTAAAAACCAAATTTAAACTAAATCCAATCATTTCAAGAAAAAGGGAGACAAAATAATAATAAACTAAATCCAATTATTTCAAGAAAAAGGGCTCTTTGTATATATGCATACAGAGTGCATGCACACTTGAGCATACTGTGTGTCCTGGTTTCTTGGATTTTAGAACTAACCATAAAAACTGTACCTATTCCAAAAACCAAATCAAATTAGCAGGCATTCTGGTTTCTTCGATTTTAGAACTAACCTTCAAAAACTGTACCTATTCCAAAAACTCTTGATCAAATTAACCTAGATTTTTCTATTGTTCTCTCCTCATACTTGATCTCTTTTACTATGGTATGTTATAGCAATGTTACTTGAGATAAAAACGTTTGAAGAAATTTTCCTTTTCCTGCCATGGACAATTTGCAAAAAAAACTATGAGCACTTGGTAGAAGGCTCCAATGTCAAGATTCATCGTCAAAGTAGAGTACGATGTGATAAAAACTACCCAAAAAAATAAAGAAATGACTTAATTGGAAACATTATGAGATAGATATCCATGTTGAGACATAGATTTTATATATAACCAAAGCAATAACATATAAACAGAAAGAAACATGGATGTCTAACTTTCATAAATAACATGGACATTTGAGTTTCACAACATCATAAATAACATAGACATTTGAGTTTCACAACATTTTGCATCAGAAAATGGGAAATCCTTCCCTTTCAGGATAAATCATTATTTTTGCACTCATACAAGAACAATTTCGATTTCAGGCATTGATTTGAACATTCTGGTTGAACAATTGTGAAAGTAACTTGTTGCCTTTATAATCTAGAAAGGAGTGCACTCACACAATGAACACACAATGAAATCTGTTTGAATGATGAAGTAGCTCATTTCCAACTCTAATCTAGAAAGTAGTGCCATGTACTTTAGGAACTTTAGGAGTGCACTCAAACAACAAAATTTGTTTGAATAATGAAGTTCTAGCATTGATGCAATAAAATTTGTTTGAATAATGAAGTTCTAGCATTGATGCAATAAGGGAGTGATCATAAATTAGTTGTCTTATCCTTTATATACTTAGTTTGCAAAAACCATGTATTCTTTTTTGCAACGTTTGCTTGTTGGTCCATTAAAATCACATGATCTTTATCTTTTTTGCAACGTTTGCTTGTTGGTCCATTAAAATCACATGATCTTTACCATTTTGTAGATGGTTTTGCTTATTTGTATCGAAGGAATTTTGCAGTGTGTATGTAATAAGGGAAAGATTATAAATTACTTATCAACCAACATCTTATCCTTGTATATGTTACTTTGCAAAATCCATGTATTATTTTTTGCAGTGTTTAATTGTTAGTCTATTTAGTCTTTTTTGCAACGTTTGCTTGTTGGTCCATTAAAATCACATGATCTTTACCATTTTGTAGATGGTTTTGCTTATTTGTATCGAAGGAATTTTGCAGTGTGTATGTAATAAGGGAAAGATTATAAATTACTTATCAACCAACATCTTATCCTTGTATATGTTACTTTGCAAAATCCATGTATTATTTTTTGCAGTGTTTAATTGTTAGTCTATTTAGATTATTCTTTTCTGCAGTGTTTGATTGTTAGTTCATTCAGATCACATCATCTAAATTACCATTTTGTGAACGATTTTGCTTATTTGTAGCAAAGGAATTTGGCAGTGTGTACTAATTTGAGAAGGGCTGATAAGACAACATATATGTAATGCAATTTATAGGGAAACTTCAAAGAAATTCTAATAATAGACAATTAAATCGGGACTTTCTAATGCATATTTATGTGTTTTTATATTTATAACAAAATTTCTGCAGCAAAAAATTGGTTCAATTGTGTTAAAGGATTTAGTTTCACAAGCTTTAGTTGAGTGTTATTTTTTTGGAGCTGGATTTTTTTGGAAGTTGTGTAGGCCTCTAATTCAATTCCATTCGAGTTAGAGACACCACTCTACACTGTCAACTTTACATTAAGTGTCCAAGTATTTGCCAAAAAGTTACTCTCCAAGAAAAAAGAATAACAAAAGCATAGGTAATATATATTTCAATTCAAAATTCAAAATAAGCAAACATCAAAGTCTTTGACTTCATTGAATAGGCGTAGAGATGTAAACAAGGAAGCTAAATAGAGCACAAGGAAGACACCATCCCCTATGAATTTATTAAATATACCAAATCCATTTAGTTCTTTCACTTTCAAAGAGATAAAAAATTGCCATGTCTGTGCCTACTTAACATAACAATACATGACTAGCTAACCTCAGAGTGACTTAACTGACTAAAGCCTATTTTCTTCCCTCAATATCAGAGTGACTTTTACTGGCCTTCTGAGAGTGACTTAACATGCTAAAGCCCATTTTCTTCCCTCAATCTCAAAGTGGATTAAACTACTTAACATGCTAAAGCCCATTTTCTTCCTTCAATCTCAAAGTGGATTAAACTAAGTATAACTTGATAAAGACTTTCACAAAGTCATCAAAAGGACTGGGTTTGTATTGCCTATTCTCTTCCCTAAAGGTTATGTACCGTGTATTTATTTCATTACTTGTGTATTTACTTTTAGGCGTTGGCTAGCTGTTCTATGAAATGACTATTTTTATTAGAATTCAACGATATAAATTTACATGAATCGCTATTTTTTGTTGTTCAAAATTCATTTCTGAATTCAAAAATGGATTTCGAACAAATATCTCAGAAATCATCATTTCATAAAATCTGTAGACCACGCTTTTACAATCAATCAACATGACCTAATTGAATCTTTATATGTATTTATTTACTATTTCAACTATTATCTTTATCTATATAAGAATTTACCAATTTAAATATTAAACTATAAGGTAGAAGTTAGTTTCAATACCCATAGGTTCGATAACCCCATCGCATATCTTTAGGTTCGATAACCCCATCGATAAGAGATACCAATCCTTATCAAATTACCTTACTTCTTAAGGTTGAAGAAACCTTATATATATAATATTCATATATTTGTTTCACTTTCAAAGAGATAAAAGATTGACATGCCAATGGCTACATAACATAGTTACAATACATCAAACTTTTCAACGAAACTTGAATGTAAAAGATCTACATATAGCATCAGATGTCTCATTAGGGTAAGGATCGAGTATAATATTTGAATTAAAATATATATATATATTCAAGGGTAAGGATCGAGTATAATATTTGAATTAAAAAAAAGAAAGTATTCAAGGTTTTTGGATTTTAGAAAAAAATAAAAATAAAAAAATAAAAAAATGATATTATAAACACAATATTAGATAATAATACTTGAATTGAATTGAATTAAAATTATTTTTTTAATTTTTTTTTATAGAAGATTAAACAGAGGTCATGGTTCATATAGAAAGAGATTGATTAAGAAAGTCAACTGAAGTCTCGATAGATAATACTTGAATTGAATTTAAATACTTATTTAAGCATTTATGATATTTGTATCAACATTGTTATTAAAATTTATATATACCCTTAGTTTAAATGATTATTTGTATAAATGATTAAGAAATTATATATGTAATTAGGGATATATTAATAAAAACTTAATACTTTTTCAAGGTATTTGATGAGAGTGTTACTGCTAAAGTCTATGGAGGTATACCTATCCTATCTCTTTTAGATTTGAACTTATGACGTTTTAACAATAAGATAGATATGAAGGAATAAAATAATATGATTTGAAAATGTCCTTAAAAAGGAATCACAATAAGATAGATATGAAGGAATAAAATAATATGATTTGAAAATGTCCTAAAAAGGAATCACAATAAGATAGATATGAAGGATTAAAATAATATGATTTGAAAATATCTTTAAATGAATCATAATAACTTTAAGTGATATACCATTAGCATAGCTTTAAGTGCGGAAAAGGAATGACAAAAAAAATAAAATAGTATATGGTTTTTAATATTGTATTTAGTAAAAAAATAGATAATGAAACATAGATAAAATGAAAAAGTGAGTGATATAATAAAAATTTTCAATTATATAGCAGAAATAAAAGATGTTGCATGTGTATACTTTTTTAATTATAGATATCATTTAAATCTATTTGTTTAGATATCAAGTCATAATTTGTTATTAAAATGAAATAAAGTAGAAGACTACTTTCATTATCATCACTAATTACTAGTATTGTCATTGATATCATTTAGAATTAAATTTACATTAGTTGTTTGTAAGATAAACTACATATATCTTCTCAAAATAGGAAATCCCTTGGTATTATGTCATCCTCTATTTAACCTAGAAAACACTATAATAGTGCATAAAACTTATAGGCATATAATATGAGAAACAATAATATTTTCACAGGCCCAATTATATCATTTGATCAAACATGTATAGAATTATGCTCAAAACATAGAAGAAGCTACAACTTTGTGACCTCCCCTATGACATTAGAGAACCACAAGGGTGTAGTGATCAAGGATGCAAATTTTGATTGTGTAAGTGTTGGCACCCAAAGTTTTGGGTTAATCTCTCTTGCGCGCACAAACGAAGTTGTGCATGCTCATTCCAATTTTTGTGCGCGTTCCTTCCAAGTTTTGTACGTGCCCATTCTAGTTTTGTGCACACCCAAGCTAAATGCATGAAGAAGGACAAAGTCAGTGTCAGACTGAGTTTTGATATTGTACACCAAATCCGAGGCCTATCAAATGTGTGTCGGTTTAAGGAATCATTGTGAAACATTCACGAATGATTACTGCCAACAACATAAGGGAACACGGAGATGACAAAAGATGATTTGCCAAGGAAGTTGAGATTGCCCTGATTCCAAAAGGCTACGTGGACTACAGGTAGGTGCTAGAAACGTGCTAGACAGTTTTTCAGTAGAACAAGTGGAGCAGAGCAGAAAGAGACAGAGCTCTCGAGCAAAGAAAGTTATAAAGGACATTGTGATATAAGAAATAGAGTTAGATGATTATAGAGTTAGACACTTGCTAGAAGGTTGATTGAGTCATTGTATGTTTTGTGTTGATCTCACTCTGAGCCCTTGTAATGTTGTAATGCATCTGAATATAAGTATGAGTTTATCATAGGTATGAGGTTTTAAGGAATGTGCATGGTGCAATATGTTGTAAATCTGGAGAAGTATTTAAAGAAGATATGAAACTTTATTGTTGTTAAATATAGTCTCTTATTTTATACTTATGTGTTATGGAATTGAAGGAATAATAACGCTGCAACAATTATGATCTATTGTGTGTCATTCATGTGTTATTTGGATATGTGTGTGTATTGTTTTACTTAATTATCAATAGTAAATTGAGGTCAATGGAGTGCATTAATGTCATCTTGGATAGATACCTGTGTATTTAATCCTTCATCCCTGTCACAAGACCAGATGGTCTCTGTGATCCTCATTATGTATGGGTGAGACCTTCTCCAACCTTGGTTGAAGATTGATATATCGATTCTTTGGGGTTTTTGTTGGTCGACTTTGGACGAACCTTGGGTCTAAACTCCATGACATTAGAAAGATGTGCACAAGCATGAAACAACACCAATAGTAAGTGACAAAGAATATAGGCGCGCCTCTTCTTTTTTCAAAGCAAGACACAAGTAGTATATTTCATTTTTGCATAGCATTTGTAGAAGAATGTTGGTGCAATGTGTATCCCTTCTATAGTTGTGGTGCATGACATTGCAATGAAGGTGTGTCTCTTGGATATTGAAGCATCCAATACATATATGACTACTTTCCATGTCAATAATATCAAAGCTAAAGATATGGCAAGGTCCCTTGGCATTGATGAAGATGCATATATAGTGTTTGAAAGTACTTTGGATTTCATTGTCCATTCATTTCGGTATGGATTCAAATATTTAATAGGAGTAAAATTTTGGGGTGTTCCATTTATTTCTAATGGTTGTTTTCCAAAATCACCTACATGTTTGATCAGTGTTGGGTCATCAATAATATCTAATGTCAAAGTTTGCACTTGCATTTCATGAATTATCAAAATCCTACAAGAAAATGTAAAAACTATGTACAATTAGCACTTTAGTTATTGATCACATATTGTGTATTTTAAAATTTGGTTAATGTGTGTGATGTATGTGATTTGGAATGTGATGTAGTAGAGGAAAAATCAAGAGAATAGTTCTATAAAATATAAGTGAATTTGAGCAATGCAAAACAAGTAGCTTGAAGACATACTTGCTATTTTAGATGGTTGTTTTCCAAAATCACCTACATGTTTGATCAGTGTTGGGTCATCAATAATATCTAATGTCAAAGTTTGCACTTGCATTTCATGAATTATCAAAATCCTACAAGAAAATGTAAAAACTATGTACAATTAGCACTTTAGTTATTGATCACA
Organism: Picea abies; assembly: GCA_900067695.1. Classification (NCBI taxonomy): domain Eukaryota; kingdom Viridiplantae; phylum Streptophyta; class Pinopsida; order Pinales; family Pinaceae; genus Picea; species Picea abies. The sequence continues at coordinate 12,443 of CBVK0101350884.1, forward strand.
TATTGTGTATTTTAAAATTTGGTTAATGTGTGTGATGTATGTGATTTGGAATGTGATGTAGTAGAGGAAAAATCAAGAGAATAGTTCTATAAAATATAAGTGAATTTGAGCAATGCAAAACAAGTAGCTTGAAGACATACTTGCTATTTTAGATAGATCTACAAATGTAGTTGTTTAGTGAAACTAGGGATCCATTTTTCACTTTAGATGATGTGAAATAACACTTGAGCATTGAAGCAAATAATCTTTGTAATGCATTGCTTCCATTAGATAGGAATACAAAATAACAGTCTTCTAAGGTTGGTTTGAAATCTAATTTTTTAGAATGGGGAACTACAAAGAATCTCCCCATTTCTGATTCTTGTAATAAAGATTGTCATTAACATTGATGCCATACCTTTAAAATGTTGTTTAACCAAAATACCACCTAAAAAAAGCATTGTTTCATCAATGCATTAGGCAAAATATAAGGGATGTGAATGAAATTTAATGAAAATACATATATGAGCAAAGTAATAAATACATTTATTGAAGTGTTAATAGTATGTAATTATTTGAACAATGATCATTTTTATACTCATGAAGAATTGAACAAAGGTTTAAAAACAATCGTGTAATAAAAGAAAGATCAAACAAAAATTTCCAAATATATTTTAATCTTTAAATAAACAAATTTGTATTTTGAAAATATATTTAACATTTATATGATGTTAATAATAAATTTTTATATATATATATATATATATATATATATATATATATATAT
>CBVK0101350911.1:0-11251 GCA_900067695.1 Picea abies
TCAATTAAAGGTAGCTCCAAAATAATTCTTAACAAAACTAGAAATGAGAGTTGCTTGCAACAACCATCGACCCTTAACTAATCAGTCGATGCTCTTATTTATAACATAAAATTAACTGAAAATAACGGCTAAAGAATAGATAAGTAAAAAAAAATTCTCCACGTGGCGTTCTCTCCTATCAATTTGTCTAAGAGTCATCTCAAGATATCATTTTAAAAGGGTGGCTCTTCTCGTACTCTGACCACTGGATGAATAGCTCCTCGCAGGTATTGGCATATGGGAATCTATGTTGTTCCATTGGGGCCGCGTAAATCTCTCTGATCTCTACCACATGTGCCCTATACTTGACCAGACTGGAACTTAATTGTTGTAGCATAGCCCGAGCTTTGATCGGGTGTTCCATAAACTATCACACCTAACCTGGCGTTGTGTCCATTCCCTTTGCTAGTTCTCCGGCCCATGCTAAGTCTTGATCGATGTGCGATTTGACTATGTTGCACAAGTCACTAAAGTCATCGGGCGTGCCAAACTCGGGGAGTCCGATATCCTTCATTGCCTTGTTGATGTTGACCCAGTTTTTCTCACACCTAGCCCATTTCTCTTGGATTTCTCGGTGGGGTTCCCGAGCCATTTTTGCCCAGTACTTGGATTATTTCTTTATGCGATCAATATTGCTTTCGGTCAACACCCGAATGTCGTGTTCTTCTTTGTCTTGGCCCTGTTGGACCGCACCAATGTAGTCAAATCTCTCTACGGATTGTTGCACTTTCTCATACCTCCACTCCATATATTTTCATGTTGCAAGTGCCATGAGGGTGTCCTCAAATAGCTTGTATATCCTTGCTATGAATAGGTTTCGTTTGTCTATGAACTTGTTGTAGGCCTCCTTGAATTCATTCCTTAGGTACACCATGGTCTGTGTGGTGTCCTGGTAATACTTCTCCAAGTGGCGCAAATGTTCCAATTCCTTTAAAGTAGTGGTCAACTCCTTTTCATCTCTTTTAGATATATCCAAGATGGCATCTGTAATTTCCATCCCTGCATCGATGAGTTTGGATATCTTAGCATGTTCTATGTTGATCAGATGTTCCTCGATAGTGATGAGGATGGAGCGATCTAAAGTGATCCTCCTCTTCTTGGTGGTTCTCTAGACGATAGCCTTCTTCCTTCGATAATAATCTATAGCATGTATGTCGGCTACTTCATCCACATGTTCGAGAATTTGCTGATCCCCCCATGTGAGTCTGTTTCCCATAATTCCGCTGGTGTATACTTGTTCAAGGTTGGGTTCTTGAACTTCCTCGTTATGCTTCGAAGGTCCGACTTCTGTCTGTCGCTCATCGGGTGTTTGAGTAAGAAGCGAAATAGAGGCGTTGGGGATAGACTCGATACTTACTTGTTCATCAACCACTGAAACACTGACTTCCTATTGCGGTGCTCCTTTCTCTGGCTCGAACAACCCTGGATGGTGTTTCAGATTGTCCGCTTGAGACTCTGACGCGTCGGGCATTTTTGTGTCTCGGACACCTTCAACTTCCTTTTCTTTCTATGGGACCTCTGGGATTTGGACCTCAGGGACAGGAGAAGATGTCTTCTCTGGTCCCTTTTCTTCTTCGATGTGCACAGGGGTCTTTCCCAGACTTCCACTGGTGTATACTTGTTCAAGGTTGGGTTCTTGAACTTCCTCATTGTGCTCTGAAGGTCTGGCTTCTGTCTATCGCTCATCGGGGGTTTGAGTACTGTGTGAAATAGAGGCATCGTGGATAGACTCAATACTTACTTGTTCATTGGTCGTTGAAGAGCCGATTTCCTATTTTGGGGCTTCCTCCTTTGGGTCGTTCGACCTTGACTCGTCCTCCAGACTATTTGTTCAGGTCTCTGGCGCATCGGGTATCTTAGTGTCTAGGACACTCTCAACCTCCTTTTATTTCTGTGGGACCTCCTAGGTTTGGACCTTAGGAAGAGGAGAAGATGTCTTCTCGGGTCCCTTTTCTTCTTCGATATGCACAGGGGTCCCAAGAGATACCTTTGTGCTCCCATCATCATCATAGATTTTTTTAACTCACGGAGGGGGTCCGATGCACTTGTTTCCATGGATACCTCGACTATCTCCGACTGATTTGAAACACCTGTCGATGATCCAGCCGGTGGAGTTGTGAATTCAGGGTCATCTAGCCCAGCAATTTCATCGACGTCTATCAGTTTAGGGCCGCTTGGGCCTATCTGGCTTTAATCTGGGTCATCAGGAGGGAGCATTGGCATCCTGATGAGGTCTAGATTATCTCACATCTGATCCATTATCCGTTGGGTCTGTTCCTACATGAGTAACCCTCTCTCTCACGCGTCCTGAGCCTCGGGGAAATTTATTTCTTGTATCGAGGCTACCAAGGGGATCTCTGTTGTTTTGGTCATACGATTTCCTCTCTGGATCTAAGCGCTTCTTGAGCCAATTGTTCTAGGGTTATCGCTTGTTCATCCAGGCTCATGGCTTTGAACCTGGTCATCCTAGGATCGGCAATCCTTGCCACAAATTCATCCCAATCCTGAGCGTTTTCCGTGAAGACCTTATCTTCAAACCTGTCATGGGCATATGGCCAGCAGGAAGATACTTGTGATGCGTGCTTCAAGACTAGACCCTTTGGTTCGTGCTTGCGAAAATAGCTAGTCTGGAATCAGAACTCTAATTGGCTCAATCCTTCCTGCTTAGCTTGAGCGGTGTCTTTTACTAGGTAGAAACCTACATGGAATCCATAAGGTATAAATGCTTGTTTCTTATCTTTTACCATAGTAGCATTGTAACCTTGCAGGATGGTCTAGTAGAATATTTCCCCTACCACTAGTCGATTAGGAACATGCACGGGTAAAAGGTTTGTTTCCCCGGTGGCCCCAAAAACCCTAATATGGGTATCGCGCTCATTCAGATACCAGTGACCAACCTTTGATATCATCTTTTTGGCCGCAACCGATAGTCTTGGACACTCTTTCTTGAAAAGAATGAAATGAATGCGGGCAATGAATTCATCGCAGATGAGGGAGCAGGATTTTGTGTACCTGTTCTCCCATAAGACGCTAAAATATACATGGACTAGGAGTTCCAAGATGTGCCAATTCAATTTTATTCTGGAAAAAACATTTCTGGCACAGATGACGTCCAATAAATAAGAATCCATGTAGAAGGATGGAGTCTCTCCTTCTTTTGGCGTCTGAGCCTGTTGTATGAAAATGCTCAGCTGCTTGGAAATGATGGCACCCTAGTTAAAACTTCTCCTAGAAATGGCTACAGTATAAGATAGAGGCATCCAAGCCTCTGAAAACTTAGAGCAATACTTTTCCCCATGAAACCAGCAGATGAGGGCCATTAGATAGATATACGGCTCCCTTAAGTTGGTTGTTTGATACCAGTCGGAGGTCCGATTGGTGTACTTTTTATCCTCTCGCCACCATGAAGCCATCGCCCGGCCAGTGTTGTAGTGCGCATAAAAGTTGACAACGAAATCAGTGTTCACTCTCTCTTCAGGGTCTCTAAGATTGTAATAATTATGCACTTCTACCAAAAGGAAAACCCTGACACACTCGCCATTGTCATCATTGATTAGGATATTATGTGTATCTGTGTGGCCGATGAGCCATTGCAGCAGTTCTATATAGGGGAACATCGGGGTCCTTCTCGCTACCATGTGCAGGTATTACAGTCTGATATTTGGAAAAAATTCATCGTCGAGATTTCTTATGTTGGGGTCATTGTGCGAGGAATATTTTGGGAATTCTTCCCGGCTGATATTCTTGAAGAGTTCTCCCCAATGTGGGAGTTTCGCCTTGCCCCTGTGTTTTCCTCTGTGTCTCCAAAGGCCGGAGATTGAGAAAAAATCTTCTTGGTGGATGTTCTAATGACTGGTTCCATCCTTGGAGAAAATTCTAATTGTTTTGTTGGCCCTAGGGACGACCCTTCTCCTACCTCTGGTTCTTTCAGCTTGGGTGCCCACGGCGATCGCCTAGTAATTGGTTTCTTTGGAGGAATTGTTCCTGCAATAGAAATCAATCCTTTAGGACCTGTGCACTGAGAGATATTGCATATTTAACATATATATGAAGTGAAAACATAGAAAATCCAGACCGGTACATACCTGTAATGCTTGCTAGACTTTGTAGTTTAATACTCACAGGGATGGGCTCGGAAGATTTTGAATTGCTCGTCTCGTTCTTTTGGATGATTTGAAAATACTTAGCGTGCAAAATAATATTGTTTGCAATGGCTTAAGAGGATTTAACGGAGAAGAAACTACTGGTCAAATCAACCAATTAATTCGGGTGATGAGTGAAATTCAAACAAATCTACCGCCAAATCTCTGTAATTTAATTCATCGTGGGTTGACGGTGGAGGGTGATGTGTTGTATCGGTAAATTCAAACAGTCCTTTTGATTCCCTCACGAATTAGAAACTAATGCGAGATTTGATATTAATTGGTCCCTTAAATGCTCTGGATTGCAACGTATCTAGCGCTAAAACATCCCATCGTGTCGCTTTCCTAGTAGGTGGATCGGGGGGTCGGCGATCGGGGGTAAACCTATCACATAGTTTCCTGTCAATTAGCATCCTCAAAACTTCTGATGTCGAAACGTTTTGGGGGTCGGCGATCGGAGAAAACTTGTAGCGTGATCCAAACGTTCTTCGCGGTTTGGTCTCCTTCGTTTCACTTAGCACGTCGAGTATCGACCATTAGTGATATCATTTATTTCTTCATTAACATTTACTCTCTTCGCCTTTTAACGACGTCAAAGAGGATCAGTTATCGGCAGTATCCTTGTATGATGCTTGTCACGAAAGAAAACCTCCTTTTGTCGATGCCAATGAAGATCGGTGCTCGGAGGCTGTGGTTTTTTGAGTGATTTTCTTTCCTCCTTTAATTCCTTCCGATGCTTAATCCTTAAGTGCATCGACGGGGGGGGAGTGTTTTGGTTGTTGATTCCTTATTTAAGTGTTAAGTCTTTTTTAATTCATGAGTTTTCATAGATTCAAGCAAACTTTGGAAGACTTAATGAGAGTCAAAAATGATAAGCAAAGGCAACATTTTTTGTAATGAATTCGAATCAGTCAGTGCAAAAGATCAAGTGGTACCTAAAAAGTAAAATTTTACATAGGTTGTTTTTTTTTTTTAAGGTGTATTGAGTGCTCAACAGGTTGGTCATGCCCTTTGACCTAATAAATGCACCAACCACTTTCATGAGGTTGATGGATGATGTATCGAAACCCTTCACCAAATTTTTTGTCGTGGTATATTTGGATGACATCCTCATCTTCAATAGAACTTGGGAGGAGCACATGTGTAATATTCAACAGGTTTTGAGCACTCCGCAATAGCACAAGATATATGCCAACTTGGAAAAACGTTCCTTTGGCCTAAACAAGGTCCAATAATTGGGATACAATGTTGATGAGCATGGGGTACATGTTGATCCCGCTAATATCCAAGTCATCTATGACTGGCCATCCTTTACCACACTAACCGAGCTTCAAATATTATTGGGACTGGCCAATTTCTACTGACGGTTTGTGTTGGGATTCTCCCATATTGCATGGTACCTCATCCATGTGACCAAGGGCAGTGGCAGGGAAAATTTTGTGTGGGGGAAGGAACAACAACGAGCATTTGATGATCTGAAGCATCACTTGTGCTCAACTCCAGTACTCTCCTTGCCTAATCTGCAAAAACTGTTCGAGATTGAGATTGATGCATCTGACTATGTTGTAGGTGTAGTTCTCAATTCAGCACAATCATCCATTGGCATACCATAGTGAGACACTCTCATATATTGTCCAGAAATACCCCACCTATGACAAGGAAATGTATTCCATTGTACAATATTGTCGTCAATGGAAACATTACATTCTAGGAAAGGAGACGATCACCCACATTGATCACAAGCCTCTGCATTTCATACAAATACAGGGGAAGTTGCAGAATGACCTCCATCAAAAGTGGTCCACCTACGTGGATAAGTATCAAGTTGATTTGGATTTTTTTCAACACGAAATGAGAGCGGAGATATAATAAGGAAATGCACAGAGATATCGCACCTGGGTTCATCTCCAGATTTAGTATCTCTGGCTTGGTACAACGTTGCGGGATTGGGTGCAAAAGCTCCGTCTACAAGAGGATGTCGTTGCATGTGGGGCTAGGGTTTTCCCAATTGTCTCTCCTCCTTGCGATCCGCAAAAAGCCTTGATGACATTGTAATTAATGTCCATCCTTAATGTCCCTTACAGTAACTGCGTTAGCTATTATCATTATAGATTTTAAAATTAAAAATTCAAGATACATTCATTCACTTTGTATCATTCCATTATTCCAACAAATATGATTGTACTAAACAATGATTGCATTGTCATCCACCTAAAAGGGAAGATATGTATATGGATGTATGAAACTCTTTTAATTCAAGGCATTTATGTAAATGTGTCATAAGACCTTGTTTTTAAAAAAAAAATAAGTATAGATATAATGTGCAATATTCATTCCATACTTATTTTTTTTGTTTATATATATATATATATTGTCTGGATCATATTTGTTTTATATAAATTATAGGCATTATGCAATATCCAATTCATACTTTTGGTGTTGTTTTTTTTGTTAATCTTGAGTAAATTTGTTTTGTAGAAATCATAGGTATTATTGAAGTCATCAATAGATACAAATCTTTGGGATAAACTCGCATTTCTAGAATGCTTTGAATTGTAGATAACATATAGATCTGCAAGTTCTCATAATGCATTACCATGTTATGTATTATGGGGAGTGTGTTTCGCCATAAACATGATGTTTTTTCAAGGTAAGCCGCGAAATATAGGTTGGATATCTCATCAAAAAAAGGATTTCTTATGGAGAAGGCTCAAGGCCTTTAAAGTAGAAAGGTACAAGAAGATTACATGAATTTGACATTAGCTTCACAAAGTCTTGGGTTTTTTTTTATGGTTCTTCTCAAATTTCTCCTAGTATGTGTTTAGTAGGTGTCATTCACTTTCTAATTAATTAACATGATTTTACTTTTAAATATGGAGGGGATTAAGGAACTAACAATGAAGTAGAGTTCTACGCTCTTTGGATTTTGATGAAGGTAGTTGTTGAAAAGAATGTTAGAATGTTGTAAATATTAGGAAACTCAAAACTTGATAGATTGAGAAAATGGGAAAAGTGAAATCACTAATCTAACTTGAGGAACAATAACATAAATGTGCTTGAAGAAAAAAAAACCATTTGGAAGAAGTCTCATTTTCACACATCTACAAGGAATATAATTGCAGAGGATATCAACTTTCAAAAGCATCTCTCTCACTACATGAAGGCATTTTGTGTGAGCAAGAATTCAGGGATAATTTCCCTTTGGATGAGGTCCAAAAGTCACTCTTTTGATGTCTTGTTTATGCATAAATGTCAGTGTTTCTATTTGAATCATTGTCAAATTTGTTTAAATCTGTTGTTGTTGGATGGTGAAAATCTAGATTGAATTTTTTGAAGGAAAAATATATATGTCTTAGGTCTAGGTTGAAGACACTCTGGAAACATGATCTTGAGTCAAAAGGCTAGTAAAAGTGTATTTTGATTTCCCCTCAAAAATATCAAATCCAAAGGTTTTTTTCTTGGAAAGAAGAAGAAGTTGTTAATATATCCATTAGAATTGGGATAGATTAGGAAATCCATATGATTTTTAGGACTTAAAATGAGATAATGATAATCTAGGATGTATATTGTTATATACAATAGATGGATGGGCACTCGTTAATAGGGTTTAGTATGAGTCGAATTGCATATTTAACAAGATATGTGGAGATGTTATATGAAGGGTCAAATCAATCAAACAAGAATATGTGGAGATGTTATATGAAGGGTCAAATCAATCAAACAAGAGAGATTATTGTAGATTGCATATTGTATATTCATTATGGTAAAAAACCAATTAACACAAGATACTCCATTTATACCAAAATATTCTTGTTCTTATTTTAATATAAACTTTGCCAACCTTTATAACTATATATTTTCATGCATTGTCACTAATCACTGAGGAAACGTTATTCAATGCCTTTTGTGATTAATTTAGGTGTGCGCGCACACACACTTTTTCAGTGTTATTCCTATTCTTATTTCAACTTTACAAGCATTTACAACTAAAATATTTTATGCATTATCAAAAATCATTCAATGAAATGTATGCATATTTAGTATATACATTTCCAATGCTTTGTTGTTCAAATACATCTATTTTTAATTTCCCTATTGTTTAATAATTTAATATTTAATTACATTTCTTTATTCTATAAAAAAATGATGTAATATGTATTAATAACATTGTTATTTGGTGTTATCATTAAAATAAGTTACTAGTGATTTTTTTTTTCATTTTATTGTTTTAATTAACAAGAGATGGATTATCTTTCCACACTATATGAAGACTCTTGACAAATTAGAGAAAATCAAGAAACTTTGCTAGTCATAGAAATTTGATTTCTATTTTGTCCTAACTATCCTATTTATATCAAGTGTTCAACTATTGAGTTGCTTTCTATATTAAAAGCATTTTTTGAATGAATGAGTCATATCCATGAGAGAGACATAATGATAATGATAAGAGAAAAATAGCAAATAAAATTAAAACATCTTGTTCCATACATGGATCTTAAGTGGTGTTGTCAATGTCACATATCTTCTTGTATATATGACTAACTTGTGCCATTTTGACATACTATTCAAAGTTACTTTGCAATTTTTTGTATTTAAAATAAGTTGAAGTATAGTCTAACCTAGACATTATAGAATTTGATATAATTTCATCTTTGATATCAAAGAAACACAAGACAGAATCATGTTAATTGTCATTTCTTCTAACTTCTTATCTTCCAATTCCCTTCAATTGCCACCAACCTTTGTAAATTGCACCAACATATACATAAATTCCATTCCACTACTACATATTTATGCATATCTTGTGGGGAGTTGTAGAGACAGTAACATAATTCACTTGATTCTTTCCAAACAGCATTGATTCCAGCGGGAAAATCCCCCCTTTAACTATATCAGTGTTTAAGATATAGATAGAGTGAATGACCGTCTAAAATTCAATCTAGTTTCTACTCTACCCCAAACATACCAAAACAAATGAAAAGAAAGAAATAAGAGAGAAGATTGGTAATTGTACCTTTTATTCCATGTCTGGTGATGATCTCCTCAAGCTCCGTAGTTCCAAATACTGCAAGTCTCCTCCCAAGGTTGACCTGCATCCAAGACTAGGAAAACAAGGACTACAAGCATGTTATTTATATTCATAAATTAGAGTTAGATATCAAATGGTATGTATAAATCAAAGAAAATACACAAAACATCATCATTTGGGACATGGAAAAGAGATTTTTTTATTCATCAAACAAAGACTGAAACTTACAATGCTCCAAGTGCACCTTCAATAGCCCTCTTCTCTCAATCGCCTTATCACCTCAAGGGAAGGGAATGGATTGAATGGAAGGAGAAGGGGCTAAAGAGGGAATGTTGAGGCAATAACGCACAAAAGGTAGCAAATGCTTGGGCAAGGAAGGGAAGTGAAATTGGGAAGAGTTTCATTGTTCTTATCCTTCTTATTGAAATGAGACCCCAACACCTCCTTTTATATGAAAAAGGGATGGTTATTCATTTGGGGGATGGGATATAGCAGGTGAATTGGTTGGGAAACCTTTAATAGCCTCCGAATTTCACCGAATTCCTTACAACTTTTTAATTTTTGCAAATTTTGCAAGCATGCGTTGGTTGTTTAGTGTGAAGAAAGTGTATGTATGTAGGCTATATAGCATGCAACAAGTGTATGTATGCGAGTTGTAGTGGTGCAGGGTGCATATGTTCTCTAAAAATGGTTTTCTAATTAGAGCTTCTCAACAATGATTTGGAAAATTATGCAAGTAAGAGGGCCAATTCCATGTATGCATGAGTAGGGAATTTTAGGGATATAACATATGTCCCCTAATGGATGATATCAGAAGAGAAACTGATGTCTGAAATACATTACTACATCTTTACCAATGCATAAAATAGAGTGAGCCCGGGACCAGAATTCGAGAGGTGCCATCTGCAAAACAACAATTGTCTCTCCGAGGCATGCATACCTATGCTTAGGATGAACCGAATCATGGATTCCAATCAAATACACTGCAGATCCATGTCATATAACTATATAAATTCTAGTCGCAAGCAATACACAACATATCTACATCTCAAAATCAGTCGAAGATATACAAGTATAGTATGCATATTCAAGAAGCTAGTGATGCCTGCGGCTGGAGATGAGGTCTTCATAGCTCAAGCAACAACTTCAATATCTTCAAAACTCAAGTGGGAGTATAATGGGAGTGTATAACTCACTACCCTGAGGTATTCAACAATCCGTTAGGAAAAGATAGGAGGATCTCAATGATCAGGCAGAGAACTTCGTCGATTTCAAATATGGACTTGATTGGACTCTCAAGATGACCGACTCATGAAGGTCAAGAGACAAACTGTAGAAAGGCCGACTCAGGTTGGGTAAAACTTCCCTTGGACAAAAGCATGAAATATTATCAGACTTAGGCAACATGACATTGACATAAGTTTATGATGTAGCAGGCAACTCAAACTCTCCATATGTTTGGAAGAGTAACTAAATGGAAGAGGACACAAATCTATGTAGTAACTTCCTAAGGTCATACTAGATCCCAATGCTTAACATACAAGAGAAAGGATGTGCTTTTTCCAGGGAAACTATCTTTGATGCCGAAAAAGAATGTATATTTCTCGTCCCCTCTTTTTGGAATATTTGATCTTTTTTGTCTTTTTCAATTTTTTAAGAGCTTGAAAAAGAATAAAAGAATTCTACGTTACAAAGGAGGAACGAGTGTCGCAACAAGAAAAATGTTTTCAAGTGCATGGAACACACTAATGCTCAGAGAAAGGAGACACGTGTAGGATAAGGACACTCAGGGAAAATTCCTCCATGGTTCAAGGTGTCAGGTCGCAAAGGAAAAAAGTGTTGTAAGGCTTGCGTATAAAGAATAATTCAAAGGTTCAGTTGAGAGAAACATGGAGCTGACATTAGGCCAAAGACACAAAGATGAGAACCACAAATGCGATTAAGCATGACACAATGAGACCCTTCTATGTAATTTTTACGAGCCCAGAGAAGGTAAGCTCGGTAGTTTTTTCACGTTTAGAGAGTCTGAAAAAATGCAAAA
>CBVK0101350995.1:0-13538 GCA_900067695.1 Picea abies
ATAATGACTAATTATGACTAATAAACAAGGAATAACCTTAGGAAAAAGAAATCATAGGTGTGTGTGAAGTAACTCCAACAAAAAGAAATGTCATAATTCAATTTAATAAGTGATTTTATACCTAACATGGGGGATTTTTATAGGGATTTTTCTAGGTATTAACAAGGTAAATATGGAAGGATTCGAGATTTTTTGAGATCCTACATTATATTTCAAAATCTAGTCCAATAATATGAGGGTATAACCTTGGAATCATAGGGCAATTTCACCATAAATTGGAGAGGGATAAATGTGAAAAAAAATGGATGAACAAGAGAGAAAAATTACATATATTCCATCATCCACACAACCATCATAAACCATTATCATACAAAAAATGTAATGTATAAAATTAATTATAAGTTTAAAATCCATGTTAAGAGACTCCCTCTATTAGCACACATTTATTTTTGAAACATAGAGGAAAACTCTTGGATTTAATTTCCATCAAAACTATGTTTCAAGAATGCATCCATCTAGGTATAACCTCAATGAATATTCCAATGACAAGATCAAAGGCCAAGATTCTTCATCCAATGAGAATTTCAAAAGGGCCCTGAGGTTTTCCCTCTACCTCCAACCATAATGAGCTTCCACACAATGAAAGAGGGTTTGTTATCACCACAATATTCAAGATACTTTGGTGAAAAAATCATGCAAGCTACATCACAGAGAATTTCCACCTCAAACCACCAAAATAATCATTAAAAATAAGCTCAAGCCTTGCCAAACATTAGGTCATGAATGTTTCCCTTCAGTGGTCAAAGTGCATGTAGAAACCAAACAACTAATCGGTTGAATGAGACAAGTTGAGGTCCATCAAAAGAGAATCTCTCACTGCCACCATTCGATGAATTTCAATAGTCTAAATTTTATCCCCATAACTCATGCACAAGGGTACAATGGTAGACATTAAATATTCCTTATACTCCATGTAGAAGTGGCCTATTTCCCAACTAATTCTTACGATAAAAAATCATAAGGAAGATTCATAATCAAACCATCACATTCAAACATATTATTTACAAACTTGTATATTGTATCCATGAAATGATAGCAAGGGTCAAGAATTTAGTTTTGTATCCATTAGAACCATTTGTCACTGCTAATAATTTATCACAAAAAATAAAACACCATGCACACATCAAGCACTAACCCAAATTGATCATTATATTATTTTTCATGTATCTTGATTCTTTTAGAGTGGAAAAAAGTTGGAGGAACTATCTTGTAGGTTCATTTTAGTGGCAGTTCTGAGTTTGGAAAATTGGGGTCTCGAACCTTCAAAATCCATTTTGAGGCATTAAACAAATTGTTTTGGGGTTTCTGGTGTTTTAAACGTGTGAACACCCTCTTGAAGGTGTTCTACACTCTGATACCTTTCTGATGGTGTAAACCATGCGCCAACTAGAGTTTGTATGAAAAAAGTATGCCTCATGCAAGTTGATCTATCATATTGACCACCATGGTACGAGAGGATGCCACGTCTTCCCACATTACTCATGCACATGGTGATAGTGAAATGATGAATTTAAAGAATATTATATAAGGTTAATAATCTATCAAAATTGATGGTTCAGGAAGTATAAAACCTATTGTTAGATGGCTATTAGGCTAAGTTAAATACCATGCCACTAGGAGGAGAAGGGGCTCCACTCTATATTATTGTATTTTGTTGTATGGGATATAAGAACAACTAGGACTAGGAAATTATAGAACATAGTAGAGGGTGTTAATATTTTGTAGCCTCCTAACATGCCATACGCCTCATGTAACTCCATAGATAGTTCCTTCTCCTTTGTACTTGCATTATTTTCATACCAAATAAAATAGAGTAGAGAAAACTCACATTCTAGTTGGGTTTTCTTAAGTAATGGTTTCCCAAAGAAAATATTTGTGTTATCTTATGGATGGTATGTTATAGTATTTTATTGTTAGTCTATTTACCATATTCTATCTATTTCATGCATAAGAAAAAAATCAATAACTAAATATTCTCAAATATAAAGCAATTTAACCTTCATAGTGTATATTTCAGTTAAATTTATGAGATCTATTATGACAAATTGTTCTAGTGGAATATCCATGATATTTTACATATCATATTGGCATCAAATAAATATTTCCTCTTTGGTATTTTTTGGAAGTTGCAATATCTAGGAATCATATTAAAGAGAAGTTACAGAAACCCTATTCATGGAAGACAAGTATTTTCATAACAACCCTCAAGATCTAGTAGAAGAGATATTTGATAGGTTGGAAGCATAGGTCAACGACATCAATCACAACATGAACCTCCTCATGGAGGCTCTAGAAAGAAAGATCTGACCATTCACATATGGTGGAGGCTCTAAATCAGATATCACATCAAAGGGGAAATCATGAGATCAAGAAAACATGGGAAAGAAGTCACGAAAAAAATCCAATAAAGAGAAGTTGAGTTCAAGTTCCATGAACCCATCATACTCCCTATTCAATATGGAATTGAAAGTGGACATAAATACATACCAAGGTGAGATTCATGCATTAAAATTGAATCATTGATTGCAACAACTAGAAGTTTATCTTAATGTTCACCATATAGATGAAGAGCACAAGTTTTCATTTTCCATATGGAAGTTATATGGACATACTTTAACCTAGATGGAAATCCATATAGAAGCACTTAGGCTAGAGGGTGATCTGCCAGTAACTATATGGGAGGACTTTAAAAACCTCACTAATTCCTAATTCTACCCTTTCGAGTATGTATAGGACCAATGGATCTAATAACACTACTTTAGGAAGAGACAATCGCAATGTGTACAAGAGTACACCATCGAGTTCAGAAACATGGCCATCATGTTGGGTATCTCTCCCAAGAACCTAGATGTACTCCTCAATTATATGGGGGGTTTACATAGTCATCTACAAAAGTAGGTGATTATATTAAATCCAAGTAAAATGGATGAGGAATGTGAGAAAGGCATAGTACTTGGAAAAAAAAGGGCAACCAAGTCTTTTTAAGTAGAAAGAGCATCATGGATATTCAAAGGAGGGTAAGAATTTAATGTACCACCCACAGGCCAGGCACACTACCTCAAAACTCAATTCTAAACTCATTTTAAAATTGTGATACCATTTAATTAATAAAGAAGAATGAAAGAAACATGATAACATCACATGCAATAATCAATATTCATGCTACAACATAAAATAAATGAATATAATCCCATGATCTATATTATTTTCGGCATGAAATGAGAGCAGACATATAATAAAGAAATGTATAGAGATATATTATATATCCAATAATATAATAGAAATATATCAAAGTTGCAACCATAAACATAGAGATATAGTCATACACAATTTCTATTAATGAGAGAAATGTACAACACTGTAGAAATATAGAGTGAAAGACTTGTTATAATGGTGGCAACTTATCTCTGAGAAGCGATGTGAGGGATAATGATGCAGGAGCATGACTATCAAATCCAAAAAGATAGACATGGAAGCGAAGTCGACACCTTAGCACATTGAAAGAACAAAAGCCAAATCTCAACCAGCTTGGTAGTGTTGTAGAGTTTTGAATTTTTTGTTAATTAAATTAGAGTATGTAAAGTCAGACCACTGTTTGAAATGACAGAACCATTGTAAATCCTTACATGACTTTAAAATATTACAGGTGTAGGATATTTTCCATGATTAATCATTAGGTTGCATTTAATTGAGTAGGTAACTGCTAGAGTAGGAAGTGATAGATTTTTTAGATAGGAGGAAGAAGAGTGAAAAGGATCTGGGTCCTTAGACAAGTTTTCATTGTAATCGTTGTAAGAGATAACTATTGTAATCATGTTTTTTTATTTGAAATGAATAGAATAGAGAAAATTGATTCAATTGTAGAATGTCAATATTGTTTGACTGTTGATATGTATTATGTGAATGTATGATGTTCATGGTGAATGAATGAATAATTGAATAAGTTTCAATTGGTTCTCTTCTGTAATTTATGTAAGGAGTGCATGCAGAGCGCAAGGAGTGCCTGTGAAGAAGTCTTTTTTGACTCAAAGTTCAAAAGAGATAGTGGGGGGGGGGGAACTTTCATATGCAAAGTGTTCATATTAAGCACAAGGACTGCACATAGAATCAAACTTATTTTAAAGTTTTAAAGTTCATAAAGTTGAGTGTAGGGTATACCAGGAGGGTACTAGAAAGTCTTTTAAGAAAAACATAGAGTACAAGTGTATGCCAAGGATGAGGTTTAATTTAATTTTCTAGAAGCTCAGGAGGAGTAGTGGTTTTAATCCTTGAGAGGAAACACTTGGAAAAAATTATAATTTTTGAAGAGATGAAGTGTTCAAAGGTGGAGCGCAAAAATTGAAAGTTCGAAGAAAGAATAAGTATGGAGTATTGAGTAGGAGAAATTCTTCAAAAAAGAATTTTGAAGACTGGACAAGATCAAGGGTTATGGTTTATCTAGGAGGAGCCAAAATATTTCAACCCATTATATCGGAGAGAAGTCACGCACTGATTAGCCACGATGATCTTTCATAATTTCACAAACCAGAAGATTTGCAAAGAGCATAGTGAAATTTGTGAAATCCAAAATTGTGAAACGATCATGGTCGCTCAATTGAGGTAGGACATGTGGTGATAGATCAACGTTTCATTGATTCACATAGTGGATATTCGAAGGTACAAGAGTGAAACCGCTATTTAATCATAGTCGTTGGCTGGAGGGATAGCATGGGTCGTAGATCTGGTCCTAAATAATTCACAAGTTTGGGGTTTTGGAAATCAAAGAGTTGGGTTTTGACTCACATACGATTACCCGACATGTGAAATCCTGAAACACCTTTTGAGTATAGACATGTGGTCACAAGGCGTGGTAATGTAGAAAATGAATTGCATGTAGCACTCATTCATGTGGGTGAAATTTTGTAAAGACCTGTGGATTTTTCTTAGAGGTTCAACAGGAAATTGAGGAGCTTCTTTAGCTCAGAGATTTTCTTGAAGATCATAAGACTGGGAGGTTGTGTAGCCCTTTGGGGAGAAGGGGGTTTTGCAACAAGTGGTATGAGATCCTGAAAAATATTTGAAGTCAAACTCAGTGTGTTAGGAATAGTTGAAGCGATGCTATAGGACCACCTATAGAAAACCATGCTATGTGAAGAGAAGTGAGAGAGCTTCACACAAGGTTGGAAGCAATGGAAGAAATGAAAAGGAGAACACTTGTCGCTGAAGATGTTAGTGATGTAGAGAGCGAAGAAATAGAATTTGAGGAAGCTATAGGGGAATATGTAGTCGAAGAATGTTGGGCCCTTCATTTTTGGAAAAGAACTGTGCAAGTTTTGATTAAGCATGAGCTGCACAAACTTCATCAGAAGCCAAAAGAAAAGAATAACAAAAAATAGTGGCAGGAGCTAGCACAACACTAGCTAAGCAACAAGCAGTTGCAACAAAACAAGAAAGTGAGAAAGTTGAACATAAAGACATAACCTAGCTATACATAGGGCTAAATATAGATGTAAGAGGGTTGTTCCTCGAGGTAGAGTCAATATATCAGGTTGTTGTTATGTTTATTGGATCAATCCAAGTTTTTGGGATTAGTTAGTGAAACTCGATGTAAGAGACAACCCAGAGTCCATACTGAGCATCTCTATGTAGTTTTGAATCTGTAATGAAGGAAAGATCTGGAAGCTAATATGAAGAACCAAAATTTCAAAATGTGTTTTGTCTTTGTATGTTACTTATGCCTTCCATTGTTCCTTTATGATTTGTGAGTTCCATCTAATGTTTCGATGGTTAATTGTTGTTCATACCGTAAGTAGGTTTGTTTCTCGCATTTAGATGGTTGCGATCTGATAATGTTGATTGCATAAGAATAGGGGTGAGTTATGAACGCTCTATGGATCTTAATTAGTCTTCTCCCTACCCTTCTCCATCGATATGTATCAGCAGCGCTTCGGGTGAGACTTATTTTCTTCAGAGGGGATGAAAATGCCAGCACTCTAGACTATGCGGTGCCTTTTGTTGGTAACCTGAGAAGAACCCTGGTCTAACAAAATTCATGCCAATAAAATGGTTTCATTTCCATGACTCATATTAAAAGGGAACTTGTAGGAAGAATTCTACCACCGATCCATAGATCTGACATTGAGTAATTGTGGGAAAAAAAATGTAATGCCTTCATATGGAAAGAAGCGAAACTAAGAAGAAAATTGGTGGGAACTACTTGGGAAGTGATCTTTTACTCAGAAATATCAAGCGACCAATATGAGATTTTCTGGGTTAAATTCCTGGAAGAATTTTTTCACTGGATCAAGAGGCTCCAAGAAGCTCCAGAGATCCAAGGATGGTTCAAGAAGATATGAGTGTGGGATAGCGTCAAGTTAGTAGAACTCTAGAGGCTGGATTGCCTAGTCACACGGGCCATAGATTTTTGGGTTACTGCCATGATAGAAGAATACATGATTGAATTTCCAATTGAGAATCACCAGTCTTTCTCACGGGCAAAAGAAATTTTCAAGAAAGGCTCAAGGGGAAAACTTTTAAGAGAGATCCCCCTGTGGATTAAGGCCTTCTTGGTGGAGAAAGGGATGTTGACTAGGTCCCTGACCGAGATGGCAATGTAAACATCCTCGCTTTCGGTAGGGAGAGACAGGGTGAGAGTCGTGGCATGAGAGAGGGGAAGGGTTCTTTGAAAAATGGGGTGGAAACAACAAGAAATGGATTCAAGAGATGAGTGATCCTTGAAGAGAGTCACCATAGTTGAGAAGTGGTGGCACAACAAGATCAAGAAAGCCACAAGACAGTTTGAAAAGTGGAGGAGAGAAGGAGAATCATGAGAAATAGAGGAAAGGAAGATGGAAGAACTATAGAGGATGAGAAGACAAGAATGATTGGCCATCAAATATTAAAGGAGAGAGAAGAAAGGATACCAAGTTGTCTCTAGGAGGTGGGACGAGAAGGAGAAAGAACAGATGTAAGAGAGGAGGAAGGGAGTATGAATATTGGAGGAGAAAGAGAAGATTATGCCCCAATATTAGGAGAGGTCGGGAATCAAACTGAACAAATCATCCTAGTGGAAGCTAAAGAGACCCCCCAAATAAAAGAAATATTCCCTGAAGCCAGCGATGCCAGCCCCGAATCACCCATACCCCAAGTGCCTTCTATATAAGAAGTAAGTACGACACTACCTTCTCATGCAAACTCTATTCTAGTACATTTAGCTAACCAACCACAACCTAGAAGTGCGAATATAGGAAGGATATTGGCATCCCCTAGTATATCGCAAGTAGGATTGTTAGGATTGATACTGATACAAACAACAGGATCAACAATGGCTAGCCATGTAGGAGGGTCAATTGCCTGATACCTAGAATTTTGGGGTAAGGGAGATGAAGACGTTGAACATCACTGGTTCTTGTGTGAAGCCATCTGGAGATCTAGAGGGACACTAGATGCAAACAAGTTGGTCAAATTCCAGACTATATTGAGAGTTCATGCTCTCAAATGGTACATGAATATCATTGAACTAGGAATGTCAGGGACGCAAGGTCAAGAATTCACACTTGACCAGGTACAGACGAGGTTCATAGCAGAGTTCAAACTACCTTAGTTAGAATAACAGGCTCTATCTGAGTTGCACGAGATCCAGCAGAGGGAAGGTGAATCATCCTAGGAGTACAACCAGAAGTTCAAAGATTCCATAGGAAGGATGGCACACCAAATCCACGAAGAACATAAAAGAGAGTGGTACATTCAGGGATTGCTACCCCTGACTCAGATTTTGCTAACACAACAATGAATAGCCATGTTAATAGATGCCTTGGAACAATCAATGAAGATTGAATCCATGGAAAGATACCCTGGGATCTTGAGAGTAACATCACCCCTAGTAGATGTGAATTTAGTGCAACTACAAGGGAAGATATCAACACTTACAACAAATATTTAGGAGCTGACGATACCTAGACCAAAATGACCACAGGTTTGGTGCACCGGATGCTATATGCAAGGTCATTTGGTGACTGAATGTCCATGAATGAGAGGAATGGGAACTCCTCAGAACCTGATGATAACCCCACCAGGACCTGCTGTAGTAGTTGTGCAAGTATCGACGAACCCACCATTTCATCACCCCACCCCATATCACTCTTTCCTAGGAGGACAAGCATCAACAACAATGGAATATTGTGAGATTTTCTGAACCTATGGTCATGGACCAAGACAATGCCCCATCACGAACAAATATTCAATTGTACCAAGCATAGTCCACTGTGAGTTCTACACATCTACCACACATACTACTAATCAATGTAGGGCATTGGATGCACTTGTGGATAGGCTAGATAGAACAACATTTAGGGTAAATGAGAGCCCTTAGGTACTAAGACGAGGTCGAGGAGGTGGAGCTGGAGGAGACTTTAGAGGAGGAAGAACTAGAGGAAGAGGATCGAGCAGATGTTACAACTGTGAAGAACAGGGTCACTTGGCTAGAGATTGTCCTCATCCAAGGTGACCATGGTGCTATCACTGTAGAACCAAAGGAAATGCAACCGAATACTACCCAGAGATAATTGCGAAGTGGGAAGACAGGGTGTAGAAAAGATCAACTAACCTCATCAGTTCATACATCAAAAGGAATTCTAAGGGACAATTACCAAATCTGAATATAACTACTCAAGGAGGAGCAAAGATAGGAGCTAAAGCTAATACTCTACCACAGATTCAAAAAGAAACACCTAAGGAAGACAAGTATGACCC
Source organism: Picea abies (assembly GCA_900067695.1). Taxonomy (NCBI): domain Eukaryota; kingdom Viridiplantae; phylum Streptophyta; class Pinopsida; order Pinales; family Pinaceae; genus Picea; species Picea abies. The sequence goes on from CBVK0101350995.1 coordinate 8,791, forward strand.
CCTAAAGAAAATATTGTTCTTTAAATATGCCATAGAAGTCATCCAAAGCATTCACAGTTGTGAAATATAAGAGGATACCCCTCATCTAGTTGTATAACATAAAGTAGCACAAGTACGTGTTTTAGCCCCTACGCCTAGAAACCCTGTAGGCTTACCAAGACATCCTGAGCAGCCCCAAACCACAGTTGACCTCTAGTTTCAATTATTCTCTGACATTCTTGGGAATGATCAACTAACAAAGAAATTATGCAACATGATGTACCTAGTCATAGGGAATGAAGAAACTTCATAAGAAAGGATTCAAGCTAACCTTTCTAAGAAGAGTACTTAGAGAGTGCAACAGAGAAAAGTAAGATCAGGAAAATATTTCTGAATGATATCCCAGTTAGACGACTTTGAAATTAAGGATGTCATATTGGAACTAAGGTTGGATGTGAACATTGTGTCCAAGAAGACCTGAGAATCCTTAGGAAAACCAAGACTGACATATTCCCCAATTCAGTTAAGAATGGAAAAACAATATTGTATCTTTCCCATAGGAAGACTGGAGAATGTGTAAATTGATGTAGTAGGAGCAAAAACAGTGGTTGACTTTTAAGTCATTGAAATCATGGGAGACAAGGACCCCTACCCTATGCTACTTGGCATCTATTGGGCCTACAACAACTATGCAATAATTGAATTAAAGAAAGACATCATGACTTTTGAAGTTGAGGGAATCAAGGTGGTTCAACATTTGGACCCATATGTGTGACCCAGGTACATAGAAACAACAAACAATAATATAGAAGGAGAATACTTAGACCAGTTGTACACTATAACAGCTGGGACAAGAAATGATTATATGAACCCAATTGTGGATGGATTAGTAAGTTGTAGAAGTATACAGTCAGCAGACAAAGATTTAGAATTGGATTTTGATAGTTGGCAACCAGGCTTGTATGAAATATTCTCAAGAATATGCGCAACTTTCAGAAGGACCAAATGGATTGGGAACAAATTTAGAAGACACCCAGTGTATGAAGACACCTCAAATCTAGATAACTTCTTGTAGTACATGGAAGAAACTGTGGGAGAAGATCAAAGAGTACCAGTACTAGATATGGATTTCTAGAACACCCCTTCCAGATGGTGGGCCATGCATAAAGATACACTCATAACCTGGGACAAAGTGAAGAAAGATATTCATTATAGGTTTGGGCACCAAGAGTAGTTGGAATCAGAAATGTAGATGGGTCTCCAAGTTGTGCAAACATTCAGCGGAGAATCAGACCCTAGAATACACATTCAATAGTGTGTGAAATAGTGGCAGGCTGCGCAGATACCCTCTCACCTATGGATTTAAGTATTTCCCTAGTCCCTAGGCCCAATCCTGAAATCTTGGTTCATACATGAGGAAGCCAAAAGACAGACCAGTGATTGGAAAACACTGGCCGATCAATTTTGCAAAGGATTCTTCTTTACAAGTAACTGCCCTGAGTGTGAACTAGTCGTGCAAAATATTAGAGAACTTATTTTTACAACCAATCATTATAAGAAATTAGACTTTGGAGTGTGTCCCAAGCATACCCAATAACTTCAGACTAAACTCCACTTACCCTTGATCGAAAATCCCATAGAATTCTATCATATTAGCAAAGCTTCAGAAAGCCTAGATGAATAAGAAGAACTTAGAACCTAGCCATAAAAGAGACCGAGGGGAACAGATAAATCAAAAACACCATACCTGGCCATATAGATAGCTCCTACAATCACCCATTAAAACTGCAGAGACTCAACATAGGGGCCAAGGAGAAACCCAAAATAGCTTTGGTGGGTGACTACTGGGATGAGAAAACTAGTCAGGAAATACAAAGTTTACTACGAGAATACGTGGATTTGTTCCCAAAGACTATTTTAGAACTGAAGGGAATCAAAGAAGTTATGGGAGAAACGAAGATAAAGTTAAAACCAGGATCCAAGCCTATCAGACATAGGCCATACCATCTTAACCCAAGTGTAAAAGAGAAAGTTAACAAGGAGATTGATAAAATGTTAGAAGTCGGTCTCATTTTTCCAGTATAAGAAGCAGAATGGGTCACCCCAATAGTCCTCCAGAGAAAGAAAGACACTGAGGATATTAGAGTCTGTGTGTACTACAAAAGCCTCAACTCTGCCTATGTGCACAACCCTTTCCCATCACCCTTCACCGATAAGGTCCTAGAACAGGTTGTGGAGAGGGAAGCATACTCATTTACAGATGGATTTTCAGGATACCATCAAGTTAGGATTGCTGAAGAGGATAAGAGGAAAACCAACTTGATTACTGAATGGGGATATTTTGCATATAATGTGATGCCATTTGGTCTAAAGAATGCCCCTATAGTTTTCTCCAAGATTGTGATAGCAACCTTTAGAGATTTCATTCACAAGTTCATAGAAGTCTATATGGATGATTGGACAATATATAGAATGATGAAGGAACATGTAGCATTGTTAAGGATAATGTTTGATAGATGCCAAGAGTTACAAATCTCATTAAATATCAGGAAGTGTATCTTCTGTGTGCCACATGGAAATTTGTTGGACCACATAGTCTACCGAGAAGGAGTACTGGTAGACCCAGCTAAAGTTGCAGTCATTATGAATATTCCGCCACCTACGAGCATTAAGTAGTTGCACTCCACACTAGGACATACAAGCTACTATCGCAAGTTAATTATGAATATTCCACCACCTATGAGCATTAAGTAGTTGGGCTCCACACTAGGACATACAGACTACTATCGCAGGTTCATTTGGAGGTATGCCAACATTACTGCACCTCTGGAAAATCTCCTGAAAAAGGCCAAAACGTTCTGATGGACTCTCAAATGTGACAAATAATTTGAGACAGTTAAGGAGAATCTCATTACAACACCAATCCTGATATTCCCAAATTGGGATAAAGAATTTCATGTCCATGTAGACGCTTTAGGAATTTCTTTAGGAGCTATCCTAGTGCAACTTGGATATGGAGCTACGGATCGCCCTATCTACTTTGCAAGATGAAAGATATCACAAGAAGAGAGAAGCTACAAAACAACGGAACAGGAAGGATTAGCAATGTTCTATGCTTTATAAAAATTTAGACATTATCTGTTAGGATCTCATTTTAAATTCTTTAACACTAAAATACCTAGTTAACAAACCAATGTTGAAAGGGAGAATTTGCAGATGGTTGTTGTTATTTCATGAATTTTCCTTTAAAGTCATCATTAAACTAGGACGATGCAACGTTGGACTTGACCATTTATCTATACAAGAATCAAGATAAAGTGGTGGAGTATTTGATGACCATCTCCCAGATGTAGATTTATTCAGAATTGAGGCCATATCAGAATACCTGGAGGACATAACAGTCTTTCTCAGCACAGGAGCATGCCTGAAACATATTCCACAACCCAAAAGCACCATATGATCGTCAGAGTAGCATATTATCAGTTGGTTGGCATCCAATTGTATAAACTAGGGCTAGACAACACCCTTAAATGATGTGTCCTAGATCATGAAAGGCAAGATATACTCTGGGAATGTCATAGTGAAATTGCAAGAGGACATGTAGGAGGAAACACAATGGCACAAAACATTCTATAGGCAGGACTTTGGTGGGCAACACTTTTCAAGGATGCAAAAGCATACACTAGATCATGTGATGTTTGTCAACGGGTGGGCAAGCTGTCACGGTGAGATGAACTACCGCTACAACCAGTTAGAGCTCTATAGGCATTTGAGAAATGGGCAATTGACTTCATTGGACCAATCAACCCCACAACCACTTTTCAAGGATGCAAAAGCATACACTAGATCATGTGATGTTTGTCAATGGGCGGGCAAGTCGTCATGACAGAATGAATTACCACTTCAACCAGTTAGAGATCTACAGGCATTTGAGATATGGGAAGTTGACTTCATTGGGCCAATCAAACCTACAACCAAACATTCAAAGGCAAGATACATCATTACCACAACCGACTACCTTACTTGTTGGGAAGAAACAATAGCGGTACAAGATTGTTCTACGGATACCACCGCCAGGTTCATTTTTGAGAATATCATTACTTGCTTCAGATATCCCAGGAGCCTAACCAGTGATAAAGGAGCTCACTTCATTAGCAACACCATGGTGGCACTTACCATAGAATTTTTGATTCAACATCGCAGGAGTAGTCCATACCTCCCACAGGCCAACAGAACAGTTGAAGCATTCAACAAAATCCTGGAAAAGGGACTAACAAAAGTCTATCATGCAAACCGAGAGGACTGGGATGATAGAGTTCTAGTGGTACTATGGGTTTACAGGAAAACAACAAAGAAAATCCATAGATACACACCGTTCCAGTTGGTTTATGGAAAAGAGGTAGTGGTACCCGCATATTTCATCACCCCAAGCCTACACCGTTCCAGTTGGTTTATGGAAAAGAGGCAGTGGTACCCGCATATTTCATCACCCCAAGCCTATATATTGCACAAGCCACATGTACGAAAGTTGAAGAATCAATAGTGAAAAGAGTTTTGGAGCTACAAGAGCTCGAAGAAACCAGATTTCTGGCAGAATTCCATCAGTTAGTTGAAAAGGAAAGACAAAAATCTTTGCATGACCGCCACATTAAAAACAATGTATTTATACAAGGAGAAAAGGTGTTACTCTACGAGAGTCGATACCAAAAGAATCCTAGCAAGCTACGTATGCACTGGTTGGGACCCTTCATAGTTGCAGAGATCCAACC
>CBVK0101351023.1:0-18685 GCA_900067695.1 Picea abies
ATTCTGGAGCTTCTCACAATGTGATGCCCAAAGCTATTATGGATAGAATTAGTCTCAAAATCACTCGACCATATGGATATTTGTATTATTTTGATTCGAGAAAGGTTAAATGTGCGGGTCTGATAAAATATTTAGTAGTTAATCTTGCACAGATTCCTGTAAAAAGTGTTTTGATGGATGTGGTTGTTGCTGATATACCTCCAAAGTATGGCATGATGTTATCTAGGTCTTGGGGTGCCAAACTTGGAGGATCCCTCCAACTCAACATGACATATGCCACAATCCCGATCTTCGGTGGAAAGTTCACCCACTTGTACAAACAAACAAGGTTGGTGTTTATAGTAAGTGATCCACTGAACCCAAATGTACTGGAGTTTGGAAAATGTATTTTGATGGCGCTTCATCTTGTGAAGGAGCAGGAGAAGGAGCTGGAGTGTTGTTTGTGGCACATGGTGATCAGTTTATTATTCCTTTTTCTTACAAGTTACAGTGGGACATAGATTACACTAACAATGTATGTGAATATGAAGCCTTGGTCTTAGGATTAGAAGAAAACAAGAAATTAAAAATAAAAAACTTAGAAGTCTATAGCAATGCAGAACTAATCATAAAACAAATTAATCGTGAGTACCAGGATAAGAACCCAAGCTTGAGATCTTATAGAAATTGTTCCTAGGATCTGATCAATAATTTTTTCTCATCGGTTAAAGTTCATTACATCCCTAGAACAAAAAATCAATGGGCAGATTCATTGGCCAAAGCAGCCTCAACGTTTGTGCCTCCTATGTTTTTCAAACTTAAATACCATATAGAGATGAGACATAAACCTTCCATACCGAATAATATTCAACATTGGAAGGTTTTCAAGGATGATGAACAAACCATGCAATTTTTAGAAATGGTGGATGACTTTGCTAAAACACATATCGGCCAAGAAAATCAAAATGATCCCTCTTGGATTATGTAGGAAGGGGAAGATCTTCAAGAGTTTAGAGATAAGGTTGCTAATCATTGTATGCTTATTTTGAAAAATAATCAGATCCCAAAAGGTCTCATCCCCTCGGAGAGGTTATTTAATTGTGATGACATTCCTTTGAATTGTACTTTACAGCCTCAGCAAGAAGAAGTTGAAGATTGTGATATAGGCACCAAAGAAAATCCTAGGTTGGTAAAATTATCTAAGTACCTTCCTCCTGAAATAAAAAGTAAATATGATGAGTTTCTCAAATAGTATAAATATGTGTTTGCTTGGTCCTATGATGAATTAAGAACTTATGATACCACCATGAACTTATGATACCACCATAATGGAACACAAAATTCCTCTGAAGCAAGGTATCAAACCATTCAAGTAGAAGCTCAGACAAATAAATCCTATATTACTACCCCTGATAGAAAAATAAGTAAAGAAACTTCTAGATGCCAGGATCATTGTCCCACTCAGATACTCTGAGTGGGTAGCTAATTTAGTTTCAGTAAGGAAGAAAAATTGTGAGATTAGACTGTGTGTGGACTTCAGAAATCTAAACAGATCATCACTTAAAGACAATTATCCATTACCTAAAATTGATCATGTTTTAGAGAAAGTAGTTGGGGAAAATAGAATTTCTATGATTGATGCCTTTTTGGGCTACAATCAAATTGTAGTATATGAAAACGATAAAGAGAAAGCTGCGTTCACTACCCCTTGGGGTACCTTTATGCATGATAAAAGGCCTTTTGGTTTAATGAATGTAGGAGCAACTTTCCAACAAGCTATGGACATCGCCTTTGTATTCGAAATAAATAAGTTTTTTTTTATTTATCTTGATGATCTAACTATGTTTTCTAAATCTGATGCAGAACATCTAGTACACCTCAAACAAACTTTTGAAAAATGTCGCAAATTTTTCTTTGTCTCTGAACCCCAAAAAATCTCATTTTGCAATGCAGGAAGGCAAACTCTTGGGCCACATAGTATCTAGGGATGGAATTAAAATTGACCTGAAAAGGATTGAAGCTATATATACTATTAATATTCCTAGGAATAGAAAGGAAATTCAATCATTTTTAGGAAAACTAATTTTTTTGAGAAGATTCATCCCGAATTTCATTGAAATTGTAAAATTGATTACATATATTCTTAAGAAAGACAGCAAGGTAAAGTGGAAAAGAGAGGCCAAGGCGTCATTCAAACATATTAACAAGGTCATAGGTGAAGCACCAGTACTAGAAATTCCTAATTATTTGAAATAATTTTTTATTTTTTCATTTGCTTCTAAGCATATCATTGCAATTGTACTGTTACACAAGAATGATGAGGATTTTGAGCAGCCAATTGCACTCTTTAGTAAAAGTATCAGAGATGTTGAGATAAAATATGATATATTGGAAAAGAAAGCTTACGTGATGGTGAAATCCCTCAAAGCTTTCAGAACCTATGTACTACATTAAAAAATTATTGCTTATGTACCCACCAGTTTTGTTAAGGATATATTGGTTCAACACGATAGCGATGGAAGGAGGGGTAGATGGTTAGCCAAAATTCAGGAGTTCGACCTAGAAGTTAAACCGACCAAACTTGTTAAAGGTCAAGGCTTGGCTAAATTGTTGGTTGAATCAAATTTAAAAGCACTCAGAATAAATCATCAGTAGGAGCATGAAGGATTTTTAGAGATAGACAAACTCGATGTCACTGTACTTGGAACTGAAATTATTGAAAAATTTGTTGGCATGTTTTCATTCTTTTCATTGATGGCAAGTACAACAATGATGATGGCTAAAGTACAGGAAGAATGTGCTAGGCGGGCACCAAAAGTATTTTGGGAAGACGCAGCAGAGCAAGCTCAATAAGATCAAAAGAGATAGTGGAGAGTATGCGTGTTTGTCATTGATGGAAAATATCATGACCAACAACGTAGGGATAATGGCATGGAAATGGAAAGTTCAACAAGTGATCGTTGGATCCCATTTAGAAGCATAAACTCAAAGAGTCAAGGAAGCAACTCACGACAGAAAATCACGAAATGCGAAACCACGACTTAATCTCCATTTTGGAGTTTCGGATACCAGGAGTTGGAGGTGTCAAGGACACTCATGACAAGAATGATGAAATCGAGAAATGCAAAAGATCATAGCATGTCAAAGACTCCATTTCGGAGTTTTGCAGACCGGGAAATCAAAGATCAAAGAAACTTTAACCTTTGAAGTAGCGAACCTCGAAATATCGAAAGCAGGAGGACCGTCCATCTTCGGGAAGGACACGTGGTTACAGATCATCATTTCGCTGACTGAAAGGTCAATGGAAGGAGTGCTCTAACCTCTCTAACTCATGATATGCGAAATCGCAAAATAATCCTAGCCGTCAGATCGAGGATTGATCTGGACCGTTGATCAGATGGAGTTTCGGATACTGGGAGTTGGAGGAGTCAAGAGTCGAGACTCTTCATCATAGGATTCCTGAATTTGTGAAATGCGAAACGCCGAAATCCCGAAATAGGCATATCAACAAAGACTCCATTTTGAAGTTTTGCAGACTGGGAAATCAAAGATCAAAGGACCTTTAACCCGGAAATCCTGAAACAGGCACATCAACAGATCATCTTAGCAAGGATAGGTGGCAGCCTATGTCAGAAAGGACATGTGGTACAATCATATAAGGACAAGTGCCAAGAGGATTTGTGATGCAGGAGCATCGTCAGCAACAAGCGAGCGCGAGTAGTGCCAATGCATTTTTGGCACATGTTCAAACGTGTTTAAATTATTTTGAAGTAGGATGCGCCAAACATAAATGAAGTAGTTAAGAAGGGTTGTACTTGTGATTGTAATCAGACCTTGAGCATCCCACTCTCATCTGAAGGATTAAGAGGCATTTATGATAGTAAATGTAAGTAGGTAGAATTAAATTCTAGATTAGACAGTTTTAGGAGCGGAGGGAAAACTAACTATACACACCCTCATATTGTATCATTGTGACATTATCAATTGAAGAGAGCATAGGAGAGCAGAAGAAGAGAGTTGTGTAAAGTAAAAACCCATGTACAAAATTTCTGGATTAATACAAAGATCTTTAGTTCAAACTCATGGTGTTCAATTGCTTTCTGTGTTTGTACATGCTAATTAAGATATACTTGTTACTCTCTGTTATGCATTTTCTTTGATGTGTGAATGTATGATTTCATATTTAATGTCTAAAATATGAAGAGAGGGAGATTAAGGAATGAGTTTCAATTGTTTCTCTGTCTAAGCAAGAGTTTTCCTACAAGGAGTGCAACAAAATTGTCCGCAAGCTGTGCGTTGATAGAAATCAGAGTTTGTCTCTGAAAGCTTAGGAGGGATAACATTGTTCTCATTCTCGCAGAAGTGAAAATTAAGCACATGAGCCATGAAAAGTGTGCACTAGCCGAGTAGAGTCTCAGAGTTTGCAACCTGAGGGAGTTGTTGAAGGAATGTTGTTGCAAAGAGAGTGCGCAGAGTCTAAGAATTCAAATACTTGGAAGTATTTGAAGGGTTGCTGTAAGGAGTGTGTGTAGGATTCTTTTTGAAGACACGAGTTTGTGGTAAAATCTCAAAATATTTAGTGCCTTGAAGTTTTGAAAGGAGGCATAGCGAAGTTGTTTTACAGGTGGACAAGTTTTGTGAAGGAATACCTTGTTCATTTCGTAGGAGTTGTCAAGGAGGCATTGGACGGTCGGAATTCTCCATGGAGAATTCGCGAAGTCCCGAGAGCCATCAGATCTTGTAGAGGAGCAAGGAGAGTTACGACAAGTGTTTTCTAAAGTGTAAATCTTAGAAGAAAAAGAGTTGTATGATCTGAGCCAACGGGGGCCATTGGATCATTCACGTAATCTCATTTCAGGGTTTCGCGAGTTGGAGAACCAAAAGCCTTGCAAAAAGATTCACGAAATTGTGAAGTGCGAAGTCCCGAAGAGGAGAAAATATTTAAAGATCATGGACAATGGAGAGTGGATAGGTGGCATACTTTTTGACATGGAGGTCAAACCTTTTTTGACCATTTAAGGGTTTCCTTGATTGAAGAACTGAAAGTTTAGCATCAGGACTTGCGAAGTCACGAATTCTAAAATTCCGAAAAGGTGGGAAGTTTCGTTGTGGGCCAGCACTAGGAAATGTGTTAGAATTTGGCATTTTGACATATCACAGGATAAGAAGTAGATACTTTTGTCCCGACAATCCCGAAGTCACAGTTTTCGACAGAGAGTAGCAAGGAGTTCGAGATCTCGACACTTCGAGTGTCGGGATATAAAGGAGGCAACACTTCGGGAAGTGAAGTCACAAAGTACCGAAGCTGGGCACCAGGGACATGTGTTAAAACCACAAGGTGGGCCCATGTGATAGATAGGTGGACAGGCGTTGCCTAGAAAAAGGAGTCAACACTCCGTTGACTTCTTGCATCTCATGAATTCATGATATAAGATCATGGGGACTCGACGTTGAAACTCGTGAAGTGGCGAGTAGTGAGAGGTGCTAGTGTTAAGTCTAGCTGGTGGTCACATGCGGAGGGCACTGACGAAGTGGCGAGTAGTGAGAGGTGCTAGTGTTAAGTCTAGCTGGTGGTCACATGCGGAGGGCACTGACAAGGGAAGGAGCCATACCCATATCAACATTTCGGGTATCACGAGATTGGGAAGGAAGAGTCGGGAGTTTCGACTCACGAACTCGTGAGTTGTGACAAGTGCCTTATGAGTTAGGCCTTAGTCATAGTGCTGTGGTCGCACGAAGAAGTGGAGCTCGCAACTAGTGTTGTTCACACAGGGGAGCTTCCGAAAGGACCTGTGGATCATTTGAATTGAGATTCTAGCAAGGAACTGAAAGAGCCGATTCGGCTCAAAGGAGACAAAGAACGATCCTGTGAGCGGAAGATTCTAGCAAGGAACTGAAAGAGCCGATTCGGCTCAAAGGAGACAAAGAACGATCCTGTGAGCGGACTTCAGCCCAACGGCCGGGAAGGTCTGCGTTAGTGTGGTATCAGAGCCCAGAAATATTTCTTTTCTTTCTGTAGTAGGGAAAGACAGAAAGAATCTCAACCATGCCACCGAGAAGAAGAGACAGGAAAACACTTGATCCGCCAGAGGAGAGGGAAATGCTAGAAGAAAGCGGTAGGCAGGTACCAAATCCAGCCATGGAAAGAGAGATGCATAACATACATGCCATACTTGTGGACATGGAAACAAAATAGAGGCTCACAGTAGGTGTTGGAGATGGAGATGTCAGTGAATCTAAAAGTGAATATGAAGTTGGACATGAAGGAGAATAAGTTACAGCAGAAGATGCAGCAAATGAACGCCTGATTAGGGCTATTGCAAGAATGGGTGCTAGGGAAAAAATGGACATTCCAGTATATGAGGGAAACCTGGATGTTGAGGAGATTCTAGACTGGATTAGAGCTCTAGACATGTATTTTGATTATGAAGATGTCGAGGAAGACAGGAAGATCAAACATGCTGTCAAAAGATTGAAAGGACATGCGACATTGTGGTGGGATGAGCTACAAGATGACAGATGCTGCAAAGGCAAGAAAAAAATCAAGAGTTGGGATATGATGGTTGCAAAGATGAAGGCAAAATTCATTCCCATGGATTACCATATTACTCTGTTTCGGAGAATGCAGAATTTGAGACAGAAGCTAATGTCAGTGAAGGAGTACACTAAAGAGTTCTACAAGCTAAACATCAGGGCAGGTCATCATGAAAGTGATGATGAAAAAGTTGCTAGATATATGAATGGTCTATGATATGACATTCAGGATGAGATGAGCATGATGACCATCTGAACAATGGAAGATGTTTATCAGATGGGTCTGAAAGCTGAAGATAAGCTGAGCCGAAAGTAAAGTCAGAGAGGCCGAGGCAGAAGTCAGCCCAGAGGCAAGATAGTTGTCCAAGATAGGAACCAAAAACCAAAAGAAGATTGGAAGAAACCTCAAACTCAGACTAAGAGAGGTTGAAGTTCATAGAGGGGACAATATGCTGATGGAAACACTTTTCCTCATGCTAGAGGTAGAGTTAGAGGAAGAGGTGGAGTGGTGAAATGCTTCACATGTGGAAAGGTCAGACATAAATCTTATGAATGTCTAGATAAGAAGAAATAAGGAGGTGAAACTCACATTGCCAAAGCACAAAGGTGGAATGTTGAGGTAGAGGATGCTGAAGGCAGAAGATCACTGGTGATGAGGAAAGTTCTCTTAATGCCAGAAGAGGAGGCAGAGAATCCAGTGCAAAGGAACAGTCTTTTCTGAACTACTTGCAAGACCAAGGATAGGGTATGCAAGGTCATTGTGGACAGTGGTAGCACAGACAATCTTGTTTCTACAGAGATGGTAGAAAAGCTGGAGCTGGAGACTATTGAACATCCAAGTCCATACAGAGTCTCATGGATACAGAAAGGACATTAGGTAAATGTCACTAAACAATGTTTAGTTGAATTTAAGATAGGAGGATACAATGATAAGATATTGTGTGATGTCATTCCCATGGATGTTTGTCATCTATTACTGGGTAGACCGTGGCCATATGATAGGAATGTGATCCATGATGGGAGAAAGAACACACACCCTAGAAAAGAATGGGAGAACTCACATGTTGTTGCTGATTAAGGACAAGGAAGTAAAACCTGAAGTAAGCAACATTGTACTTCTCATGAGTGGGAGGGAAATTCTTAAGGAGGTTAAGAACAAGGAAGATCCACAATTCATCGTGGTCAGGAAGCCTAGAATTGTTTTGACCAACACAAGAGTGGATGATTTACCAGAGGAAATCCAGAAGTTACTAGAGGAATTTGTTGATATAGTAGTGGACGAACTACCTCGTTTGTTGCCACCGATCAGAAGTATAAGTATCACATTGATATTATACTTGGATATAGTTTACCAAACAAATCAGTGTACAGATTGACACCATAGGAGAATGAGGAGGTCAAGAGACAAGTCCAGGATTTGATGGACAAAGGGTTGATTAGAGAAAACTTGAGTCCGTGTGTTGTTCCGACAGTGCTCAGTCCAAAGAAAGATGGAGGCTGGAGGATGTGTACTGACTCGATGGAAATCAAAAAGATAACCATCAGGTATAGATTCCCATTACCAAGAATGGATGATTTGATGGATTGCTTACGTGGGGCCAACTTTTTTTCAAAAATTGATTTGAAAAGTGGTTATCACCAAATTCGTATGAGAGAAGGCGATGAATGGAAAACAACATTCAAGACAAATGAAGGGTTGTATGAATGGCTTGTTATGCCATTTGGCTTAACAAACGTGCCAAGTACCTTTATGATATTGATGAATGAAATCCCGAAGGATTTCATCGGAAACTTTGTCATTGTGTATCTTGATGACATACTGATTTTCAGTAAAACAAAGGCAGAGCATCTGAAACATTTGGCTACAGTGATGCAAAGGCTACAACAAGAGAAGTTGTTGATAAACATGAAGAAATACTCATTCATGAAGACAGAGCTCATTTATTTGGGTTTTGTTATTTCTGTAGATAAGTTGAGGATGTATCCAGATAAGGTGGAAGTAATTAAGAATTGGCCATCACTGAAGAGTATATTTTAGGTTCAAAGTTTTCACGGATTGGCTAGTTTCTACAGAAAATTCATTAGGAATTTCAGTGGAATTAGCACACCAATGATGGACATAGTGAAGAAAAGACATAAATCTTTTCAATGGATGGAAGAAGCAGAGAAAAGCTTCAATTTGTTGAAAAGGAAAATCACGGAACAACCAATTTTGGTGTTGCCGGATTTTAAAAAGACGTTTCAAGTAAAATGTGATGCAAGTGGATTTGAAATAGGGGTAGTCTTGAGCCAATAAGACAGACCGATAGCATACTTTATCAAGAAGCTGAATGAAACCAAAGTGAAATACTCCACATATGATAAGGAGTTCTATGCTATTATTCAGGCATTGAAGAAGTGGAGACACTATTTGATTCATAAGGAGTTTGTCTTATACAATGACAATCATGCTTTACAATTTGTGACTCAACGGGAGAAGTTGAATCAAAGACATGTAAAATGGGTTGAATACATGTAGAACTTTACTTTTGTAATCAAGCATATTTCTGGAACTGCTAACAAGGTTGTTGATGCTTTGAGTAGGAAATGTTTGTTATTGCAGGAGTTCGGAGTCAAAACACTGGGTTTTGATGATCTTAGGAACATGTATAGAGATGATCCAGATTTTAAAGAAGTGTATGAGGCGACTAAGAATCCAATTCTTAGGGATAGAAGCCAATGGGATGAATGCCTGATCTAGGATGGATTGTTATTCAGGGGCAATCAGTTATGTATTCCGAAGGGCTCCATGAGGGAGAATCTGTTGAAGGAGAAACAAAGTGGAGGATTGGTTGGGCATTTTGGTCATGAAAAGACGTTCTCAAATTTAAATGAGTCATATTTTTGTCTAGGAATGAGAGCAGATGTCAAACGATTCATGGAAAGATGTAGAATTTGTCAGCATTCAAAAGGAAAGAGGCAGAATGCAGGCTTATATCAACCGTTACGCATACCTAAGAGGCTGTGGGATGCAGTAAGCATGGAATTCATATTGGGGCTGTCGAGAACACAAAGAGGGTTTGACTCGATCTTTTTAGTGGTGGATAGATTTTCTAAGATGGCACACTTCATACCATGTTAGAAAACCAGTGACAAAACTCACATTGCAAACTTGTTTTTCAAAGAAGTCATTCAACTTCACGACTTACCAAGGAGCATCGTCTCAGATCGAGACACCAAGTTCGTGGGACACTTTTGGAGAACCTTATGAAAAAATATGGGAACAAACTTGTCATTCAGTTCATCTTATCATCCTCAGATGGATGGATAGACAAAAGTTGTGAATAGAAGTTTGGGAGACTTGTTGAGGAGTTTCGTGACTGAACATCACAGTCAGTGGGACAACATTCTGCCACAGGCAGAATTTGCATATAATGATTCAATCAAAAGAAGCACAAGGAAGAGTCCATTCCAAATTGTTTATGGCATGCAACCAAGGGGAGTTTCTGAATTGAGGGATTCATAATACAATGCAACTAGGAGTGATAGTGCAGAAGATTTTTCCGAGGCAATGAGGGAACTTCATAGCCAGGTGAAAGAGAGATTGAAAAAATCGAGCCAAGAGTGTAAGAGAAGAGCAGATCAACACAGGTGACAACTTCAGTTTGAAGTTGGTGATTTGATTATTGCACACTTGAGAAAGGAAAGGTTCCCGAGAGGAACCTACAATAAACTGAAAATGAAGAAAATTGGACCATGTAAGGTCTTGAAGAAATTTGGGGCAAATGCTTATGAGATTGAATTACCCGATGGGATCGGAATTTCTCCGATATTCAACATCTGAGATTTGTACCCATATAAAGCTAAGGAAACAGGGACTAGAAATGAGTAGCCAGTGATCCAGTGGACAAAGTAGATGCCAGTTGCAGATAAGTTGCAGATCGAGTGCATACTAGACAAGAGAGTTAGTAAAAAGACCAGGCAAAAACAATACTTTGAATATTTGGTCAAGTGGAAGGGCCATCCAATTAAAGATGCCACCTGGGAAAGCGAGACAAAGATCTAGAGGCATGGACAGAACATGTGCAAGCTCATGGACAGGAGCCCATGAAATTTTCAAGTCAAAGAGTAATCAGAGCAATCTGATACCACCAAAATGACGTCAACACAGAATCTTTCCTTTACCACTTTCCCGAAGAACTCTAAATGGCTCTTCTATTTCCCTATCGGGAAATCTGCACCCACAACAAACTCTCATGGGATCCCCTCTTTAAACTTGGGAGATCATACTTTGCAACTTTGTGAATCCAATGGTCAAGTGTTGGTCTCTCAAATCCCCGAAACCCAAAATAGTCAACGCTGACCTTTCCTTTTTCCTTTCAGTATTTTTCCTATCGCAATTTTGATGATCACGATGTCGAGAAACTTGTCTCCTCGACTCCGAACTCCTGATTTTCTGAAACTCCGATACACTCACAAGATTTGACTTTCAACACCACTTCACTTATGTCGATACTTTGGATTTCTCGGTATCGTGAATCTTAATGCAATGAGTTCGGGACTTCACCCCATGAAACTCTGAAATGGTCAACGGAGTTTGACTTCGTGTAAGTAGTGCACCACCTGTCCACTTGTTGCCTCTGTTGTGGCCCACACAATCTCTTTAGCTTTCGGGACTTCACGATTCTTGTTGCAAGGTTTACGGGACTTCAACCTATGAAACTCTGATATGGAAATCCCCGTGTAAATCCAACGGCCCTCGTGGCCTGGATCTACGGTTCTACTCCTCCTGAGCTTAGAACCTTTTAGGAATGATCATTGTATCTTCCCTACTTCTCTATGAGATCTGACGGCTCACGGGACTTTGCGAATTCTCTTTAAAGAATTCTGACCGTTCGTTCTTTCCTTTGAGAATCTCTGCACAACTAACCAAAGTGTTTCTCTCCACGGAACTCGTCCCCCTGTGGTCCCTCGTTGCTATTCCTTCCTTCAACTCCTTTGAATATTCAAATCCCTATAAAATTTCCCATGACTTTGTGTCTTCTGGAAAACCTTTGCATGCACTCCTTGTGGCAGACTTCCAGTCACTTCCCAGTGTTGAAATCCTTCGACTCTGTGCACACCTGCAACAACAGTCTCTCAATGCTTCACTCAGGTCCAAAAACCTGAGACTTTGCTCAGTCTACCCACTCCTTACACGGCTCCTATGCTTTTTTTCACTTTTGTGGAAATGAGAACAAAAGTTCTCTTTCCTGAGCTTTCATAGACAAATCTCTGAACCTTTTGTCAACGTACTCCTTGCATACACTTCAACTACACTCCTTGCAAGAACTGTTTCTCAAATAGAGAAACAATTGAAACTCATTTTCTTACCCTTTCCTCTCAGATTTTAAACATTCAACAAGAAATCATTCATACATAGCATGAAAGAAATTGCATGACAGAAAGAGTAAAACATTCATGAGCATAACATTCAAAGATGCATACATAGAGAATATATGAACACCATGAGTCTAAATCACAACTTCCTTATATTAATCCAAAACTTTTGTACATGGAGTCTGCTACACATCTCTCTGCTTCTCTATTATGCTCATAATCCACTAATGTTGCCTCTCTTACAATATACAATGAGGGTGTCTATATCTCATTTCCCTCTTGCACTCTAAAATTGTCTAATCTACACATTCAATTCTACCTACTTGCATTAACTACTATAAATGCCTTCTACCTACTAAGGATGAGAGAAAATCACTCAAGGTTCATTTACATTTTACAAGTGTGCTTCTTCTTAGTGGCTTCATTTAAGATTGTGCAATAACTTCAAGGTGATTTCAAAATTTGTGCTGGGTGCTTTTCCAGCTATCTGTTGTCTCCACACTGGCTAGCTTGAGATACTCCTGCATTAGTTTCCCTTTGGTTGGGTTACTCTTTGGGGAAATATTCAAGGACCATGAACTTCTCTCATTTGAAACCTTTCCTCACTATTTGTGATGGTCATTGGTACTGACTATTGTCTCAATGTATTCTTGCAATTTTTCCATAGGTAACCCTTGAGGATTTTGATCATCACCTTCTTCTTCTCCAAATTAAAATGTATTGGAAAACAACACACTATATCCTACTGATGTCATGTGGATCATGAATAATTGATTAGGTTTGAAACCCTTCATCTCATTGTCTTTCTTGAGAATAAATAATTCAATTTGAGTTGAGTTTTCATCTAGATGGGAAATACTTTTCATAGTTATTTCCCCAATCTTCCATGGTAATGGGATAAACTGTTTTTTCCTTTTTTCATTAAAAATGTGAGCCCAAAATTTATATGGTTTACATGTTTCAACTATAAATAATCTATCATGTAACGTCCCCCATCCTAGATGAGGGAAATTATGGTGCAGAATATACATAAAAAAAAGTGTTGCTAACTAATTTAACTCATTTACAGTTAACTCACTTCATGTAGCTTACAACTATGAATTAAAATAGATTTAGCTACTATGTACAACCATAAAATAGAAGAATCTACAACATGAAATGCATCTAAACATCTCATTACAACAACATATAAATCATTCTCATTTACACAAAGTTCATGCAAAACAATAACACATGTAAATAACACAACAATAAGATAAAACACTTATATTTAAACAAGAGTTGTGCAACCAGATAATTTGGATGAACATTCCACCCAACCATAGACTTGACTTTCCATATCTCAACAAAAATTCACCATTGAGTTGAGGATAGTAATCCAAAAAAGAGGGTGGTCTCTCATAGTCCACTCACAACTCATAAAACTCACAACCCACCGATATCTTCCTACAAATATCTTGATTTTCCACTAGCTCTCTTCCTATTGACCTATCTAGCCCAAGGAATGGATCCCTTCATTGATCTCAGTTACTCAATCAACCCATTCATTTATTAGGGTCTCTCTGGCATAGGTAACCAGGAATATCTCAGTTGGGAACTCAAGGGAACTTGCTACTAGGAAAACTACCAGTAAACCAATAGCAAACACTTGTTGTTTTAGTGAAACTCACACAGGAGTTCACTCTTCATCCCTGAAAACCTGGTTCTTTAATTTCCATCTCCAAATATGCTCCAATACACTCCAACTTTCTCTAGAATTCTCCCTCCATGGCTTCACTAGCTCCAAACTCTCTTTATTGCTCTCTACTTTCTCCTCATGCACTAAAACTTAATGTGTAAAATGTATTCTTCCAACCCATATGAATTTCCTCTCTTTGGCTTCCCTTTCTTGACTCACACTCTTCACCAATATTATTGTACTCAACCCCCATGTGCCCAATATCTTTGGGATGTGAATACTCAAACCCAACCTCTTAGATGTATTCAATGATTGGATTTTGGAATACTCAATTAGAAACTTGAAGGTTCATATACAATTAACAAATTTAGGAAAATTGGTTAAATTAATATACATGGGTATTTCCCCCTTGGACCCCTCTTGCCCATTATCCTAAACACTCTCCTCTCTTGTGGATTAATTCATCCCTGATCTCTTTTTCATGTCCCCTTAGCAGATGGCATCACATTTTATTATTAAAACATAGAAATAAAATTTGCATATTACATCGCTTTAGACGTAGCAACATATTATATATACGTAAGCATTAATTAAACTGTGGATTATAGTGGGGATGTTACATTCCCCCTCTCCTACAACTATGTTCCTTCCTCAATGCACACTATGTCGATATACATATATGAAAATTTACATCACAACACCTAGAAAATAAAATTATGTAATTTTACTACTCCAACAACAGCTCCAACCAAAATCTCATGTTCCTCTCAACTCGCTGACCCAAGGAGTGTAAAATTTGTTTATCAAGGTTAACCCAAGGGATGTACCATCTATTTATCAAGGCTAACACAAGGAATGAGTTATTTATTTATCAAGGTATCCAATGCAGTTGGTTAGGAATCTGAGATGTGGTTCTCAAACTCTAGCTACTTAAAATGGAGTCTTTCATTATGTCTTCTTCAAAATTGTCAAAAATTTGTGGGCACTCTACCCACATGTTTTCTTCATGCTCCTATGTAGCATCTTCAGGGATGTAGTAGGTCCATTGAATATTTACTAGACCTATGGCCTTGTTCCTGAGCACTTTGACTTTCTGGTCTAGGATGCATGCTGGTTCCACCCTGAAATCCCCTTTGTACTCCACCTGGATCATATTCCAATAAATTATGTGCTTAGGGTCAGGCACATATTTCTTTAATAAGGACACATGAAATACATTATTGATCTGGATTTATGAGCGGAACAAAATGAATAAAATATTGAATACAATAACATAGAGTTATGGAGAAAAATAACATATATCCAGTGAACAATAACTTCTATTGAATAAAGAAATTAGGTTGAAACTGTAAAAATGTAGAACTGAAACAACTTGGTTGAATAGTGGTAGCTATCTCTAAGAAGAAATGTGGATTCTACATGCATCTGTCTGAGTAGAATGATTATAATGAGGCTCCAAAGGCCTTTTTAACATCACTCATGAGTGTCAAAACCCTAGATATCCAAAAACCTAACCCTAGGAGATGGAACACCAAAAATTATGTGGGCCCTGATGGATAAGTTGGTACATCAACTTCCCAGGGTCATAACTTTTGCATATGACCTTCGTTTTAGGCTTGTGATAGCATGTTGGAAAGGTATTTTTGAGAAATACATAGTATGCTATCAAACTCTAACTATGTCTATAGTTTGATTATGGTAAGCCAAAAAAACACTGTTTAGGGCCCCAAAACGGCCCTGGAAGTACATAAAGATGTACTAATATGAAGACTTACAAAATAATTTAGTTGGAATAGGTAGAAGACCACCCATATCCACCTAGATGCTGTGTAGGGATTTAGGATAGCCTCAAAAGTGAAGAACCCACAATTACAAATAAATTTCATCATTACAGAGAAGCATGTTGAACCAAAAACTGTCAAGATGAGCCAGTTGGAATAGGTGCATGTCTGCCAATATCCACCTGGATCAGTCCCCCCCCATTAGGAGTAAATTGTCTCCATTGCATTGACTACCCTCATCATGTGAGGAAATTTCTGCTGAATTTGGCCTCAGGTGAGCCACTTACCTTGGTGCAGAAGTTGCCCTGCCTTGACAACCCAATAAAGTTGGATCCTCTACTAGAGAGTGGTATTGAGCTATGTGTCCACTATCTGATCATTGGATGCATGTTTCGTGCATTCAGGGTTGAGATATGTTGGTGTCAATTATTATGTGATCTCTGAGGTGTCTAATAGTGGTGGAAATTATGGTCAAAGGAGATCCACATTGATTATTGGGTGCAATCCAAGGAAGGATGGAGTGTTGAACTCAAAAGAATAACTACCCATAACCTTGGTGATAGTGTAAGGCCCATAACGAAGTGGACAGAGCTTCTGATGGGGCCCTATGATGTGCTATTTCTACAAATGCAACAAGACCTTATCTCCCACCTGCAACTAGTGTGATACTCGATGTTGATCATGGCACTGCTTGTACTTAGCATTGGCTTTTTGCAAAATATCATGGACTTGTTGGCAGTTTTTTTGAATCCACTCAATGAATCTAGTGGCTTTGTTGGCCTCAGAATGAACATGGGGAAGAATCCCAGCCCCACCTGAAAAAGGTTATGGTCGGTGGAGCTATGGAGAGTTATGCGCATATTCTTAGAGTTATACATGTGCAATATGTGGACAATAATATGATTGACAACCTCTTTTTGGCCATCGGTTTGGGGGTGGAAAGTAGAAGATTTAGTGAGCCTGGTTTCCAATAGTGACCAAAGATGTGACCAAAATGTGTTGAGGAACTTGTTGTCCCAATCTGAGATGATGTTCTATGGTATCCCAAAGTGGACCCACACATGTTCGAAGAAGATCTTGGTAGTATCTGTCATTGTGATGCTCTTTTTGTAGGATGTGAGAATGGCCATCTTCGAAAACTAATAAACCAACAAAAATACACAATCATTTCCTTTCTTAGTGGATGGAAGGCTAGCCATGTAATCCATCGATATGGATTCCCAAGGGCTCTAGGGAGTAGGAAGAGGGGTGCATAAGACTTTCTTCTTGATGGTTCACTTGGAAATGGCACAGGTAGTATAAGATCTGATATGATTGTTGATGTCCTGTCAAATTTTTGGCCAATTAAAATGTTTATATAGAATGACAATGTCGTTTTATCCATGCCAAAATGTCCTACCATCCAAATGTAGTGAGCCTCCCAAATCATCTTCGCACACTCACTTGTGGGAACACAGAGGTGGCTTAGATGGCATAAATTTCCATCCTAAATGTGAAAATTGGTGGCATTCATGCATGTATCCAAGAGCTGATAGGTGGTGGTGAATTCAGGGTAATGTATTAGATCTTGTTCATGCGAAAGGATATTTTTTCCAAGTTGGCATATAGCTTGTGTTGTCACAGAGTGCTCAAAACCTGTTGAATATGATGCATGTGCTCCTCCCAAGTTTTGTTGAATATGAGGATGTCATCCAGATATACGATCAAAAAATCGTTGGTGAAGGGTTTCAATAAATCATCCATGAATCTCATGAAATTTGTTGGTTCATTTGTTAAGTCAAATGGCATGACTAGCCATTCGAAGAGACCTTCTTTAGATTTAAAATTTGTCTTCCATACATTAGTTGGTTCGATGGTAACATGATGGTAGACAAAATTTAGGTCATTCTTATTGAAGAAATTTCCCCCCTTCAGTTGGTCAAGAAGGTCATCAATTCAGGGAATTGGGTACCAGTTCCTGACTGTGATTTTTTTTAATGCTTTGTAATCAATGCAAAGCCTCCATGTCTCATATTTATTCTACACCAGTACAATTAGGCTTCCACAAGGGGAGGAGTTGGGTCGAATGTATCCTTTTTGAAGAAGCTCTTAGATCTGGTGCTTGATTTCGTCATTTTCCATCAGCGAGCAAAGATATACTAGTCCATTAGGAAAAGGTGCACCAAGGGTTAGATAAATTGTATGCTTGACTTGGTAGTGTGTCGATACCTCGATGGTTGAGGAGAAGATATCTCTGTACTCTTCCACAATTCCATCCAGTTTATTTTGCTACAAAGAGAGGCTCTGTGTAGAGGTCATGGATGTGGTGGTGACCTTCTGATTACTACGAGCATGGATAAAAAAGAATATGAACTTCTCGATCTATGAAATGACTGTAATGCATTGCTTAGAAGAGATTAAAGAAATAGAGGTAGGAGGCACTACCTTTGGCATCCTGTACAATTGTCTACCTAAAGTAGTAATAACATTGCAGGGTCTAGAATCATACAAATCATGTCACTTCCACAAATATGGCTAGCCTAAAATAACATCACAAACCTCAAGGGGATAAATATCACACAATACCTTGTCTTTGAGGGGCTTCATGTCGTAGGGCATACGACACTATTGGTTGACATCAAGATCTCTTTTTTGGCGAAGCTAGATGATGGTGTAGGGTTGTGGTTGCAGTATTATCGATAGATCCATCTGCTTGACGACCTCTACTGATATCAGGTTCTTCTTACTTCCACTATATAAAATGAAATGAAGTGGAGCCCCCTTTACTGACATCTATGAGTGAAAGAGGTGTTCCCCTTCCTATGGTTCTTATGGTTCGCTTGGCTAGAATTTGGTGGTAGCGATAGTGGCACTGGGTTTGGTATTGATAATATTCTTCCCACTTTCTAGATTTGATTGAGAGTTATAATCTGCCTCTAACTAGAAATATTTCATCTCGGACATGAGTGACTTCTTGGAGTGACATTATTCATTGTCCTAAGAGTGGCCATCTTTGATCTATCCCTTGTTTGGAGGGTTGTGACCTCCTTTTCCCTGCTTCCGCTATGAGGAATTTGCAGATCCAAACTCTCACCTCTTCTGCTTAAATCTATGCTCGATATTGATAACATATCTATAAGTCGCACCTAATGATTCGATGTCTATAAAA
This sequence comes from Picea abies, assembly GCA_900067695.1. Taxonomy (NCBI): domain Eukaryota; kingdom Viridiplantae; phylum Streptophyta; class Pinopsida; order Pinales; family Pinaceae; genus Picea; species Picea abies. The sequence goes on from CBVK0101351023.1 coordinate 18,479, forward strand.
TCCATTTATGTTTGAATGTATCTATGCAGGAAGTCGTAGTATTTGAGAAAAATATGTTTTTTATAGTCTCTGATACCCAATTTGGCATGCAGAGTATGGAAAATATTGGTGAAATATTGTATTGCTTGGTCCCTTTCTTGATACAACGTGATCCATCTTTTGTACTAGTCCTCGTAGCTTCTAACAGGGTAGTATTGTTATTTAATG
>CBVK0101351121.1:0-24578 GCA_900067695.1 Picea abies
TCTAACTTGGTCTATTTAGTTGCAACCAACACAGAATAATAGGATCCAAAATACTAATCCTGGAGGAATTCATTGTCACCAAATTCAACAAATCCAACATTTTTTTATTTTTTATTTTTTTCTATTTACCAAAGTTAATTGTCTTTTAATCCATTTTCCCAAAAGTTTTTTTTTTTCTACTAAATAGGTTTATCAAAAAAATTATAAAACATAAAATGTTTTGGTTTATTGAATTTCAATATGTATAGAAAATACTCAAATCTTTTGTTTTATTTCCTTCAATTTCGTCCTCATAAAAGTTATATTTCTAAAAGATGTTTTGGTTCATCAATTTTTTTTATAAAAAATTAAATCCTTTCATTCATTAAATTTAAATTTCAATATGTATAGAAAATACTCAAATCTTTGTACCATCTTTTTCAATCCCACTCTCAAAAATTAGCCTTTTTAGGAGATAAAATGTCTTGTTTCATTGAATTTCGATATGTATAGAAAATACTCAAACGTTTTGTACCATCTCCTTCAATCTCGTCCTCCAAAAAGTTATCTTTCAAGGAGATGTAATGCCTTGATTCTTCAAATTTTTATATATAAGATAAAATGCCTTGATTCATTGAATTTCAATATGTATACAAAATACTCAAACCTTTTGTGCCATTTCTTTCAATTTCATCCTTTGAAAAGTTATTTTTCTAGGAAATAAAATTCCTTTGTTCATCAAATTTTTTTTTATACAAGATAACATTTTTGGTTCATTGAATTTCAATATGTATAGAAAATACTCAAACCTTTTGTATCATCTTTTTCAATCCTGTCTTTTGAAAAGTTATCTTTTTGGGAGATAAAATTTCTTGGTTTATAATTTCTTTTTATAGAAGATATAATGCCTTGGTTCATTGATAGAAAATACTCAAACCTTTTGTATCATCTCTTTCAGTGTTGTCATCTGAAAATTTATCTTTTTAGGAGATAAAATGCCTTGGTTCATCAATTTTTTTTTATAGAAGATAGAATGCCTTGGTTTATTGATAGAAAATGCTCAAACCTTTTGTACCATCTCTTTAAGTCCCATCCTCTGAAAATTTATCTTTCTAAGAGATAAAATGCCTTGGTTCAACAAATTTTTTTATAGAAGATAAAATGTCTTGATTCATTGAATTTCAATATGTATAGAAAATACTCAAACCTTTTGTATCTCCTCTTTCACTCCTCCTCGAAAAAGTTATTTTTCTAGGAAACAAAATGTCTTGTTCCTTGAATTTCAATATATATAAACAAATACTTAAACCTTTTGTAACATATCTTTCAATCCCATTCTAAAAAAAAGTTTCTAGAATATAAAATTCTTTGAATACTTAAACCTTTTGTACCATATCTTTCAATCCCATTCTCCAAAAAAAATCTTTCTAGAATATAAAATTCTTTGATTCATTAATTTTCTTTTATAAAAGATAAAATATCTTGGTTTATTAAATTTCAATATATATAGAAAATACTCAAACCTTTTGTACCATCTTTTTCAATCCCTTTCTTAAAAAGGTATCTTTCTAGGAGATAAAATGAGGTTCATTGAATTTTAATATGTATAGAAAATACTCAAACCTTTTGTAACATCTTTTTCAACTCCTTCCTCAAAAAGGTATCTTTTTAGGAGATAAAATGCTTTGGTTCATCAAAACTTTTTATAGAAGATAGAATGCCTTCATTCATTGAATTTCAATATGTATTGAAAATATTCAAACATTGTGTACCATCTCTTTCAATACCATCCTCCGATCTAGGAGATAAAATGCTTGGTTCATCACATTTTCTTATAGAAGATAAAATGCCTTGGTTCATCAATTTTTTTATAAAAGATAAAATGTCTTGGTTCATTTAATTTCAATATGTATATAAAATATTTAAACTTTTTGTACCAACTCTTTCAATCTCGTCCTTTGAAAAGATATCTTTGTAGGAGATAAAAAGCTTTAATTAATATTTTTGATAAAAACCTTTAATTAATATTTTTTTTATAAAAGATAAAATGTCTTGGTTTATTGAATTTCAATATGTATAAAAAATACTCATAATTGGAAGGTTGTTTTTAAGCTAGAGAAAATGATGTAATTTATTAAATCCCAGGTATATGGACCTTTTACTCATGTTGAATAGGTTGTGTGCTAAATATTTTTTTCAAATCATTGTGTATGTCCAAAACGTTGAGTTGGATGTTGCTTACTTCTTCCTATCTCTATATTATTGAGTTAAACCCTAATATTATTGGCCTTGAACCCCAAATACTATAACTTAGAAGTATCATGCACCTTCTTTAGCTCCTTTGAGTTGTTTGCATCAATCTTGATGGAATGAAGACAAACATAAGAACACATATAGTAAATCCTAAAGGGAGAACAAATATTGTCACCATAGTTGGCTTCTAAGTGATTTAGTTTGGATTGAGAATGATATGAAAGATACACAATATTATAGAGAAAACACAACATATAAAATTAAAAGCACAATGATGATGATGATGATGGCCAATGTTCATTGAAACTAAATTTGGTCTATTGAACCTTAAGAAAGAAAAGGAATTACTTGGTTTTCTTTAGAATTTTATTTATGTGCTCGAAAAGCCTTAAGATAAGCATTCCTAAATAACTATAGTTTTGAGTTAAAATATTAGGAAGGTCAATATTGTTGCAAATATTTTGAAATTGTGATCTAATGCGGGTGTATACAGCACATTCTAAGATAGTTTTTTTTATCTTCAACCCACTTAGTGTCACAAAGATGACAAATTCTTTCGATCAATGACATTTTAAGAATTTTCCAATGCCCTATTTCACTATGGAACTCGTGAGAGTTTATTCTTATTTTAGCAACATTCATTTTCTTATATACACTAATCAAAACAAAGAGATATATTTGATCTTGTAAATAAGAGTTGATCACCTCCTTATAGTATCTTAATTTATCTTATCCTTTAATTCTTTATCGCACCACAATTTCTCCTTAAATTTAGATGTAGTAATATTTTTAATATTATAGTTATTCTACAATTACCTTGTTCCTTGATTCCCCAATGATTTAACCAAGACTTGACATATTTATGCCAACTTCAATTGAACCGCAAGTGGTTTTGACTAGAGCTTGAAGCAATATTAGGAAGCTTTGTATCTTCCATGTTGCTTATATTGTTCGTGTACATTAGGTATTAGTCATAGTTGTGCTCTCAATGGGGAAAATACTCGTTTTTATGAGGAGAATAGGATATGGTGTGTTGCCTTTAATTTTGATATTATAAGTTATAAAAAAAAATGGATTTTCTCTATCTTTCTCCATGACTCTATTGATACTACATTACCAAACTTCACAACTATATAAGATAAGAGGAATGACAAGAGTCTCAAATATGAATTTCTTATCCCATATCTAGAGGCCTATTGATTTTCAATTGTTTTCAAATCCATAATAAGTTGCCCACCCTCCATTTATCATTTTCTCAATGCTCTAGTTCCAGTTAGTCTTGTGATGAAGATCGATTTCAAGCTATTTGTATGAAGCCACTTTCTCCAAGTTATTATTGTCATACGCAAACTTAGTGTAAGTGATATTTTTGGATTTAATTATCATAACCTTCATTTTGTCAATGTTAACATACATACTTGTACTAGAGAAAAAATCTTTGAGAATTTTTAGTTATTTTTTTCGAGATCATAGGGACTACTCACCATAAGAACAATATCATTATTATAAAGAAGAAGGATGATGACTATACCAGCTAGAATCACGTCGACACAACATGCTTCTTCTAAACAACCCTGTAACTTGTCGATGTATATGCCCAAAAGGGTAGGGGACACAAGACAACCTTGGTTAACTCATTTATAACAATTAAATTTTTTTATCAGCCCCTTAGTGTTCCTAAACTTGGCGGTAATGTTCTCATACAACCTTATCGCAACCACTTTCAACTCGAAAGGAAATTTTAGCTCTTCTAATCTATTCCAAAATTTAGTCCTAGGCACTGTGTAAAAAGGTTTTGTAAAGTCAACAAAACAACGTAGGAGGTTGGTTTTATTATTGCAACATTCCTCTGCAATGATCCTAAGCATAATAAGGTGGTCCACAGTTGAATGATATCTCATAAATCTAGCCCGACCTATAGATGTTTTTCCATGGCTTTCTAGCCATACATTGATCTTCTTTTCCAAAATAATTCCATATAACTTGGCTAAAATGGGGCTAATCATAATAGTTCTACAACAAAAACTAAATTTTATTAATAATTAATGGTGAAAAAATTGCAATGTATATAGCAATATATAATGGCTAGAATGGTGGTAGCTTATCTTTGATAAGAGATTTGATGGTTATGCTCATTCACAAAAAGACCATAACAAAAGGATAAAACTTCATTTTATAATAATAACAAGCATAAGTGAAAAAATCTCTACTATGAAAGAACTTCAACCCTAGCATGAACTTTTGATTTAATGAGGACATTACACTAAATGAATCTTAGTTTTCTTTAAAAGGGGAACCATACTAAATCACATATTTTCACTTGGTACTTTGTTTTAGTTCTTATTTCACTTGTTAGGAAGAAAATTAGTAGATCGAGTCTGGCCCCCAACTGATGTGCGTAGAACCCTAAAAAAATGGATTGGAAGGTCTTGTAAAAAGTGTTGAAAAATCATGACCCAAAAACTATTAATATCAAGATTATCTCTTAGATAGCCCCAGATGGTCACACGAATTCAACAATTTTCCTAGATTAACTCTAGTCATCTCTAAAGTTAATAAATAATTGCAACAAGAAATGGTCAAAATCTTATGTTTCCTTCTTGGAGGTCACATGTTCAAATCAAGAGGAAGGTATGGTATGTATACCTCTGTAGTCTTTAACAGTCAAATTGTTGTGCAGAAAGGATCCCTTGTCCCACAAACAAGAGGTCTCATACACCAATTTGATGTCTAACTTGACAGTGACCTTAAAAATAAATTAATAATAATAATAATAATAAATAATAAATGATATATTAAATCTCAAACCTCTAATCCTCTAATTAAAAAAGACCACACAACAATAATAAAGATGATCCTCCAAACACTAATTACAAATGAGAAAAGCCACACAATAATAATGAAAATGTTACTCCAACAACCACACAACATTACTCCAACCATTACACTGATCTCTTCACAACTAAATATTTTTTTAAAGATAAATTTGTTATATTTAATGAAAATGTTACTCCAACAACCACACAACATTACTCCAACCATTACACTGATCTCTTCACAACTAAATATTTTTTTAAAGATAAATTTGTTATATTTTTGTTTGATTGTAATGACTATGATGACACTCTTAATTGTTAAACCCTTGGGAATTGATGTTCACATCAAGTTGTAATAAGATAGTTTTGCTAATAATATTTGGTAATTAGAGAAGTTTTGAAATGGATATAGAAATTATTAAAATACTTTCCTTTGTATTGATATCTTCCATTGTGTTGGTAGTAATTCCTTGAAACTTGTTTTTTAATGGTATTGTTTAACTCTTTTACATTTTGGTTTTTTTCACCAGAATCTATGGACATAAAATCTGTACAAAATTACAATTTTTTGTTGTTTAAATTGTATTTTTGAATGTGTAAATGGATTCAACATGCTGAAAAATCCTTGGGGCACTCGAATTGTACTTAATTAACCACTCAAATATGTAGACCCAACAATTTCTCATCGAATTTCATGCAAAATTAAATAGTAAATATCCCTCAAAAAGGACCAAAACGTAGAACAATTAGACTACAGTTTTTTAATCATTTATATATTATAAATTATTGTTATTTTTTTCTATTAGAAATGCTCGTCACTTGTGGGGCCAACATTTCAACCATTGGCTAAGAAACCACAATCCATGGGCATCTAAGCCATCAAAATCACCTAGGGATTGCACCCGACATGTATCACACCAACCCTTAACATGACTAGATTTTTGGTTGTTTCCTCCTGACTAAATACACCGTAAGGATATTAAACTTAGATCACATAGCAAACAAAACCCACACCTTAATTGGTTGAACTAACCAAAATTCACTATAAATTATTAATATTATAAAAAATTAAAATATAAAATATAAATACTATTAATTACATTTTTAATAATAAATTTTATTTTTTTTAATATAAAAATCTTTAAAAAGATCTTTAATATGATTATAGCTTATTTAGCATCCCACAAATCACATGCTTTATAATGAAAGTGTTTATCAAAAATTCAGTTACACTTCCCTATATTGAAAGTGTATATCATACAACTTTATTCTCTTTGGTTAAAAGTTCCTTTCTATGACTAAGTAAATAACAATGAGGTTAACGAGCTTTTTTTTTTTTAAGATTTTTTTAACTAATCAATGATTTTTTTATTAATTTAAATAAATAGATAAATTTTAATTTTGTATTGTCATAATATAAATACATTTTATTATAAAGGAAAGATGTATTTGGTTAATCGAGTTTAGTTTTAGTGGTTAGGAGGAATGATGGTGGTTCAATTCTTATAAGTGACATGATATGTTGAGCTCTTGACTAGTATATTGTTGTAATGACTTCTAGTCATTCTCAATATTATTTTCATAATTTAAAATTATTTTAAGGTTTACCTTAAATACCATGCTTTTTATTTGACACGTTATTAAACTAGACAATTTTTAATGGTAAACCTCTTTGTAATCTTTTTTAGTTTTTTATGAAAAAAATATCATTTTGATGAGAAATTATATCTCAATATTTAAAATTTATAGTATCATATATAAAGGGCAAACATCTTTATAATCTTTTATATTTTTTTGAAAAATGTATCATTTTAATGAGAAATTATGTTTAAATATTAAAAAAAAAATGTTCACATTTGATTTTGAAATAATTTACTTATATTTTTTTGGAAAATGTATCATTTTAATAAGAAATTATGTTTAAATATTAAAAAAGTGTTCAAATTTCCTTTGGAAAATGTATCATTTTAATAAGAAATTATGTTTAAATATTAAAAAGTGTTCAAATTTCCTTCCAATTTACATGTGTTAAAATAAAATAAAATAAAAAAATCTAAACTCTTTATACATAAATTGTACTTATGAAACATTGACACTCTAGTGTTGCAAATGAAGTTTCATTATATATTTCATATATTTTGTAGTGTCTCAAGATAGTGGAAGAACCAAAATCATGAAAGACAAGTTTGGGGATGACCCGAGAGACATGCCAAATTTCAAGGGATAGCAAAAGAAATAATGTATCAGATATTAGAAACAACATTTGAATTTCTAATATACAAAATTGTATCTTATATAATATAAGATAATTAATAATTTTATTAATATACAAAATTGTATCTTATATAATATAAGATAATTGATAATTTCATTATAGAACAATAACTACATAAATGCAATTTTTTTAAAGTGTTGAAGGGTGGAACCTTTTTTTGGAAAAGAACAACCATACCAAATAACTAAGACTCTTGCAATGTCTTTTGTACATATTCATGAAATCTTATAAATAATGAACTTTATGGCCTTAGTTTGTTCATCTTGATAATGCCTACCAATTGTCACCATAATTAGTTAAATCAAAACATAAGAGGTTTGAAATAAAAATACTAAACAAATTTTAAAGGATGAAAGGTTTTCTAATCCATGAATTTGATAATGCCTACAAATTGTCACCATGGCTAAATCAAAACATAAGAAGTCTGAAAAAAAAAATACTAAACAGATTTCAAAGGATGAAAGATCTTCTAATCCATGAATTTCCTTGTATATGCATCATGAATACATGGGAGAATTTCATCCTACATCTTTGGTTGTTGGCAATTGTACATGCAAAGTAAACATACCAATATGTAGTCAACTAACATACCAATATGTAGTTAACTACTTCATTATGCTTGTATATCTATGAATGAAATGTAGTACTCATTTTTAACTTAGTGTTTATTGACGCCCATGGTGTGATCTAAAAGTGGATGAGATGCATGTTGTCCATGTATGATTCATTAGATGTAGAAAAATCCAAAATGTGCACACATATGTGTAAAGAATAATTTTATTGTATTTTTCCTTGTCATTGAAGTCTTGCATGTTGGAATAAGCATAGAGAGGTAATTGAATTTGTCAACGATCATAAATATATAATTGTAATTGTGTTCAACCTTTGGTAATCCTACAATAGAATCCATTGAGATACCCTCACATACCATGGAGGGTATTGGAAGTGGAGTGTATAATAGTCTCGATTTCTATTTCTAGGTTTAGAGATGCTACACATAGCACACACTCTCATGAATGTCTCTATATTTTCCTGTGTATGTGGTTAATAGAAAAATCATTGTAATTATTTCAAGGTCTTATGCACACCAACATGTCCTAAAAATCTTGAGCTATGCACTTCCATCATAAAAAACAAACAACCTTACCCTTTAGGAATGTAAATATATGTGTAGTGGTAAAGTATACCACTTTCACATGGAACCCTTGTTAGGAAAGTGACACGTAATTTGTATAATCTTCCCCTACTACTTTGATGCCACTAGAAGTCTCAAAAGAAAATATAAAATCTTGTTTTGGACCCACCTTCTTATACCATATGGCAAAATTAATCTATTGTAAGTATGAAACCCACTTGAATTGTCGAATCTGCTATAATTGAGACTATGTTTAGATAATTGCAATAGTTGATGGTCATAAAGAATCATCGTATCCTTACTAAGAAGATGATTTTCCCATGTTTCATTTATTTTGTGATTATATACAACTCTTTATCATATGTTGGGTAGTTAATATTGTTCCTATAGAGGTTTTCAAGGGATAGTTGATTGGCCTATAATGTTGCAAAAACAATACTCCCATGGCATACCTTGAGGCATCAACTTCAATCTCAAAAGAATTTTTAGATTTGGTAAACATAGCGCCAAGCATTTACCCACCTTCTCTTTCAAAGCTTCCAATTATTATCGTGCTTTATTATCCATGATAACACCTTGTTGCACTTATTCAACCCATGTCACAAATGTACTATCTCAAAATGACCATATATAAGGCTTAAGAGATGTCTTGCTAGACCTAATAAAATCATGAATTAAGTTATAATAATCATTTGATCATTCTTTCTATTTGACAAGTGTCCACTCACAAAAGTATTGAGGACATTTGGAATTTGTTTGATAGAATAACCATACACATTCTATGCCAAATCGTTGCAGATGCTTGGTATGTGTTTGTTGATATGTTTGCAAGCAAAGTGTCTGGTAAATTTTTTTCATGCAAGGTGTTTGCCGAACTATTTACAAACAAGTTGTTTGACAAAATGCATGCTGAAAGTTTTTTTATTGTAAAGTTTTATATGACATCTCCAAGGATGTTTGTCAAGAGTTTGACAAAATGTGTGTAGATCCTACAACACAAATATAATTTCAGATTAGGGACGTTACAATATATCTGAGTAATGTTTTTTATTTATGTTATGAATATTTATATTTGGTACATCACATATAGTAATCAATTGGAAGTCAAACTTTCATGGCCTTTAATTAATTTTAATGTCAATTTTTTTTTTCTAAAGTTAAACTTTAGTTTATTTAAAAAAATCCCTTTACACACTTTGGACCAAAGCCACTTTTAAACACATCTTTAATTTTACTATACACCACATTGATACACTTCATTTTGGAAGACATGGGTTCATTTGGTTGGGATCCTATGCTCTGAAATCACATTGAAAGAGAGCCACAATTTCATGTAGGTGATACACAAGATCATACAATTTCATATCTAGGCCTCCATATCTTTGTAGTGGGAACTAGAATGGTACCCATATTTGAACTTGCCAATATTTCCTTGAAAAATGAAAAAATTGCATGCTTTATGGAATAATTTATGTTCCATAAAGAAGTTATTTTACCTTAAAAGTTTCCATGTCATTGCTTGTCCCTTTTCTTGAAGAGCTCAATTTCTAACACATTCCCTTTTTTTCTTCCCTTTCCATTCTAATTCACACCTATGGTCTTTTGTACTTTTTAAAATATGACTTCATGAACTAGTAAGTTGTACTTAACATGGTAGTTTATCATTATGTTCTCTATTTTGATATGGATTTGGGGACTAAAGGGAGAAGCAACACAAATATCCTTACTAGAGATCGATTCTATTATAAACCCAGTGATTCAATCTCTTTAAAATATGAGAATTGTTTATTTGTTATTGGGTTTATACTTGCAGGTGCCAAAGCTTATGCTTTTGGGATTTGGTATGTTACCATTCCTGATTCCATTGTTGTGTGGCTTGCCAACATACACTTTCTTGTAGATACAAATCTCACATAGAAGGTGAACATGGTTCTATCCACTTTAAACAAAATTGTGGTATGGGATACAAATACTAGTGATAAAGGACTAAACCAGTGGATCAACTCACTTGTTTGAAAAATATTTGGGACTCTTGGAATCCAGTGGCAACTCACTTGTTTGAAAAATATTTGGGACTCTTGGAATCCAGTGGCAACTCACTTGTTTGAAAAATATTTGTTCATCCTATAAACACTCTTATGCCTATGAAATAATTCCTAAGGGGCATTGCTTTGGTATAAAAAAAATGAGAATACTTATGCTTCTAGCAACTATGAGCTCTCTTTCAAGAGTGGAAACACACTTTCACTCACATACACTAGAGAATTAGTAGAAACCCTAGATGAATATTGGGCGGATCTAGATTCTATGAATCAATAGTAGTAGTATGGAGTTATTATTGGCGGAGGCACACTAATTATTTCCAATGTGGGCATGAACACAATAGGTGGTATCAACATAAGAGATGGGATTAATTTCATGATATCTAATTTCATAGAAGGCCATCTGAGGAGACTAATAGGCTACATGGTAAGTAATTGAGTATTGATTGAAAGCTTGAATGTTTACTAGCTTCTCATGAACATTAATTAGTGTGTTGAGGCATTTTTTCAATTGTACACTAAGGAGGTATTTTGTCAAAATTCATTGTGATTTGGTGAGAATACTGAATATGTTTTCAATTTCTTGGTAACTTGGCTAAATTCAATTTGGGTTTTTTGTTAAACGTCTAGTAGGTAGGGCATATAATAGGGTTTGGAAAACACTTGGTTGTCATGCACAACTAGCTTTGGCACTCTCACACTACTGATACTGCAACTCATCTACTTAATATTTTTTCCACCACTATGTAAATTAAAATATAATCAAGGCATTCAAGGTTTCTGTATTTTTTTAAAGAATTGATACACGGTTTTATAAATTGTTTACAGTAAGAAAAGATGAAAAGATTTCATTGACATTTTCTAAAGGTCTATCTGCTTATGAATTCAAGTTTCACAATTATTTGTTCATATAGAGGATCAAAACAAGGTTGGTGGGTGTGAGGTTGGAAGATAATTCAACAAAAACGAGATGGATAGGTTGTTCAACCTTTGCCTCCTCTACACTTATTGGGATTTGAAATCATGACCAACTATGAGGCATGCTACTCATAATTTGGATGTGGATGATTGCTTGCTCACTACCTTGTTTTCATAGATGAAGGAATTTCACTTTGACTGGGAATCAAACTTAGGTGAAGCATCCTTTTTTGTCAAAAGAATCCATGATCTTAGCATACAATGAGTTTTGGGCCACTAAAAAGACTTATTGTTACAAATATTTAATATTTAACACCTATTTCATTAAATTTTGGAATAATAAAGCAAAATCTACACTAAAAAACTATGAATTTTGATTTTGAAAGTGCTAATATTGACTTTTATAAAGTGCAAAATTGGGTTCTTAAAATAACAATATTGGTTTTCAAAATTGTTATTTTCAATTCCAAAAGTGCAAATTTCAAATAATTTTGAACCCAAAAAGTGTGATTTTCGATTCCAAAACTGTGATTTTCAACTCCAAAAATGTGAATTTTGAAATACAAAAGAGTCAATATCTAATTGCTACACTTTGTATTTAGATTTCAATGTTTTGATTTTTTCCTTAATGTGTATATAATATTGAATCTGAGATTAATGTATAGTGGTCAACACATTATTTTTTGTATGTGCATGCATAATAACACCAATATGATACCCATTGCTAAATATATCAATATTGAAGAGATGAAATAAAATAAAAACAAGTGACAACAATCACTGTATTCTAGAGTTGTTCTTTTTAATAAATATCTGAGGAAACATCACTCAAATAAAGTTTCATTCATCAACATCACTCCCACTCTCAACAGTATGCTCCATCTACAGTTGGTGTGCTTTTATTGCTACAAGGCCCTTCTTAGTTTTTTTCTTCTCTCTCTTGTTCATCCTATCCTTGGTGATCATGCCCATATGATGCTATTAAAATCAATGAACATATTTTCTTTTGAAATAGCAACCCATTCTTGTTTTTTATTTAAACAATTTTTATCCAATTCTTTGTTAACCTTTGATGCTCTGGTTGGCTTCCACCATTGAACCTCTACTTTGTAATAATGAATAATAGTATCTACATCCTGGTAAACATTTCTCTTTTCCCTAACCACATATATCATACAATATTTCCCTAGTAATTGTATTATGAGCATTCATCCCTCTACAACATCATCTTTTGGAGAGAATGGATCTCTCAACTTGTTACATAGAGTTCGGATCTCTCAACTTGGTGGATGTGAGTTTGGTTTACGACTAACCATTTTCACTTCATTTGGTGGTTTTGGTTTATCACTAACCATTTTCACTCATTCATGTACTCCCCCCATTAAGACACACGAGAGTTTCATCAATTTCCTCCCCCTTTGAGGTGCAAAAGAGTACCATTCTCATTTAATTTGTGCACATCTCCTGTTTCAAGGTGAAAGGAGAGAATATTGAATGGATATATACCGCAATATGTGTCTTTACTTGAGAGAGAATTATGTGGTAAGATTGATATAATTGCTTGGTTGTTGATGACCATTGCCAAGGATTGATACACCCATAGTGAATCTTTAATCTTGTAGGTTTCTTTAGTGTGGAGCATTTATCTGATGAATAATTATTCTTGTCACAATGTTAATAAGAATGGAGATCAAAACACTGATTCTCCATGTCATCAACTTGATGACAATGTTGGCACTCAAGTTTTTCTTCAATATGTTGATCATTGACTATATCATTAACCTCATTGACTTATGATGTATTTTTATAAATAAATCATCCACTCACAAACTGAACTAGTTTGGAGTAATATGGGATATGAAAGATATTTCCCTTTTCATATCCTAAACCATGTCAATTTTTGTTGAACTGTAGTTCTTCCCAAGGCCCACCAATATTGTTGGAAAGATCATTCTTTTTTTTGTCTAGTGTCTTTCAAATATTTATGAATAGTTTCTTTTGTAACCCCAAATGAAAAATATTCAAGTTCACTTTGACTTAAATTTCTTTTGGCATCATTATATGCCTTGGCATCTTGTGATTTATCAATTATTTGACTTCCCTAATTATTTTGAACAACATTGGTTCAAAATTCTTGATGGGGCCCTAATTTTTTAGTTTCCTTAGCTCATCATTCAAGAGTGAGATTGCATTTATAGCAAGTTGACTTTTGTTTGCATGACTCACAAACATGTAAGAACATTTTCCATTGTACTATTGGGCATTGTGATTGAAGTGTTTGTTGTTGTTTCAAGCAATGTTTCCAATAAGGAAAAAGATTACATGATTCTAGCCATCACACTTTCTTGTACTTTTTGTCATGCTCACTTGCACTAGTTGTTTTTATGTCACACTTACTTTCTTTTATCTTTGAAAATGCACCCCAAAATGTGTTTTTTACAATGATTTGATTTTGACCTCCTTATTCAATTTCGAGTAGGTCCTTCTTTTACAACAAGTTGTCAATTGAATTACAAATGCACAAACTTCTTATATAACTTTGTAAACTACTCAACCTTATCAATTTTGACTCAATGACTCAGACAACTCTTGATTCAAAGAGGCACTTTTGTTTAAAATTTACCACATAATGCTTACGAATTTGACATGGAGCAGATTTAACATGGAAAATTTAACTGAAAATGACATTCATCATTGAATGTTTGACAATGCACAATGGAAAATTGAGGAATCATGATCTCCTAGTCCTCTTTGTCACATACTTTGAATGGTCAATATTTGTATGCCCTTTTACTCCGTGTGCATGTATTGTTTTTCAAATTAAATGTGTCAAAGAACTAGACACAAAATATCATAAGCAAGCATGACATCAAGCACAATTACACACAAGTACAATTAGTGTACCTATGATTCTCTTATTCAAATTTTAGGCAGATCTAGGACACAATCACCACAAAAAATGTTATATTTTTATTATAATATGTGGTACATAATTCATCTTTGATAGTCAATGAGGAATGTAAATCCTTGTAACTCCTTTTACAAAAGAGGCTTTCACTAATCCAATCAACAAGTTTGGCTTATGACCTTTGCAAATTCAATTTCTCCTCTTCTTCTTTTTTTAGTCAATAGTCTATTTATTACAAATTATAATATTGGCAAATGTGTCCTCCAAAATCCATTTACAAAAAGGAACGTATTGGATTTTTAATTGCTCTATTTACTAAATAGAATATCTTTGATTTTCACCAAAATAAAGTTGCAAAACCCACTTATTTCCACTTCATACTTGCATCAATCATTCACTTAGATTAATAGTGGCTTTTACCCAACCACCAAACATGCACTATTGCCCTCAATCACATGTCACTATATTATGAACCAAATGCTTAAAATATCACAAGAAACCAAAAGTACATACCATGTACACCAATGTGAGAATGGAGCACAACTCCAATAAAGATAAGGGAGATAAGTTACATAACAACTCCTTGAAGAAAAGGAGAACCTCCTTCAAATACCCAAATACATTCATACATCAAAATCACATGTTCAACCCTATTATTAGGTTGACCCTATTACATATACATTTACACAATACATGTACATTTAACCCCATATATGCCTCCCCTTAGGGTCATATCATATTGATTTAACCACATATATGCCCCCCTTGGGGCCATACCATTGTCTTGTTAATGACTGACCTTGAACAATTTTGAATATAAAAAATGAATTCTTAAATAGAGATTGCAAGTGAAATAAAAAGAGTCATGCAGTATGCATACCTAAGGTTGCTAAATTCATTGAGAAAAACATATTTTTGAGCACTCTCTCGGTTTTTTTTATGGTTTGTACTAAGGGCATCAATCCTTGGCTCTGATACCATGTTAAGCAATAGAACACAAGATAGGATACAAGAACTTGGCGGAAAAGGACTTAAGTCATATTATTCTATTCCAATATTCATTCCAATGATACAATTCTATAGTACATGATTGAAACCACCTCAAAAACTAGTTTTTCTCTCACACCAACATCTCATCAAGAGATAAAATGGGGGGGGGGGGGGGGGGGGGGGGGGTAGAATAAAATCTAATACACAGTTAGGATAAAAACTATATCCTATAATGTGAAATACACAAAGGTGGTGTAGGGATTTATAGGGTAACAAAGACAGATATGAAAAATCAAACATATTGTTTATAAATGAAAGTCAATACCATTCAAAAAACAATAGTGAGGATAATTGTTTGAAAATGCTATTAATTTGGACATTTGATGGTTCAAATGAAAGAGATAGAAATATAAAAACAATGTTGTGTTCATTGTTGAATCACTTAGGGCTTCATCCAAACATGAATTGTTAGTTAAAACCATTCAAATTCATAAGATGGTAGTGAGGTCAATTTCTTTATATTGTGATCAAGGCGAACATTTAATGGTTACTATGAAAGAGATATAAAAACAATTTTATGCATTTTGATTATAATTGTATTTGTTTTAGTAATTGGTTATTGGAAAAAAAATGAATGGAACTATCCAAGTGACAATGTTTTTGAAAATTTGCATATCATATTTGTAATAATTATACTTAATAATTTTGCAATGTACAAATAGAAATATTAATCAGATTGTATGTTGTATTTATTTGCTTGTAGATACAAGATTATTAAATAAATAATTGATTCTATTCAATATGAATGGAGTCTTTGTTACAAGCAATTCATAAAAAATAATTACTAAAGAAATCATTGCCAAGAAATCTAGACATTGTTACAAGTTCAAAGATTTATTTTGTATGTCCATTCTTTACAAAATTCCTTGAACAATGCCTTAATATTTTTCACGCCGGTTTATGAACATCTGCTCAAAAAAATGTGAATGAGGTTTTTCCATTTTTATTTGACAAGACTGTATTGAAAATACAACAATTTAAAGTCATACTGATGCAAGATGATTATGACACCATACCAAAAAAGGACTATGTTGGTGTTGGAAATCTATATCTATATCTCAAACCATTAAATAAAGTTTGATAAATCTTAAAGGGTGCTTATGATGCTAGAAACACAACGGTTGTAAATGATTTGAAAAAAAAATGTTTGTAATGATGAGGAGAATTATGTAATTGCAAAAGGGCATAATAGTGATGATGTGATCGACACATGTTAGATCAATTGTGGCTTTGCTTGTTATAGTTGAATGGTGTTAGTGATGTGACATTTATTGTAAAAAACATGAAATTAGTTCGTTAAATAATTTAATTATTATTATTTTTTTCTATGTGTGACAATGTTTTGATGGTTAATAAGGTCTTCATATTTTATATATTCAGTTGTGTGATCAATTTAGTAATACTTGTAGATTATATGTAAACAACTTTACAAGTTATGAATTATATAGATTCAATGTGATTGAATATTAAGTGTGAAATTGGGGTTTGTAAAGTGCAAAGTCATATTTTGAAATTGTCAATATCAATTTCCAAAAGTGAAAAATCTAGTTCCGAAAGCGCCAATATCGAATTCAAAAAGTGCAAAATCCAGTTTCACAAGTGTTAATAGTGAATCAAAAACTGCAATTTTGGAACCCAATATTGAGACTTTTAGAACTGGATTTTGCACATTAGAAACCCCAATCTTGGACTTTAGAAAGAACAAAAAAAATGGCATGTTTTCAAAGGGGCTTATACTGAAATTAATCCAAATTTAATGAATAGGGGTTTTGTAAGTAAAGTCACACAATGAATGTATTGAACTAATTTCTTTATTGTGAGTTCAGTGTTGGATTTCAAGTATGAAGGAAGGATTTTGGCCTTGTGAATTGCATCCATTGCAATGAATGTACCATTCTATGTAGTTTTGTTGCTCTTCACTTGTCATGTCTATTGTAATGCATAAAATAATCTACAATATATCTAACCTACTAAAATTGCTAATAAAGTTCCTTCAACTACAAGCCTCATCCTATTGGGATAGGTGTGTTATTGAACTTGCAATGTTGTAGTGGATTAATGAACAAATGAGGAGCTATAACAGGGAATAAATGCATAGCAATTGTAGGGAATTATTGTTGAGTAGTGGCAAGGAATAAATGCATAGCGACAATAAGGAATAATTGTTGAGTAGTGGCAGGAAATAAATGCAAATCACTAGCAAACAATGAATACTAAGCAACAATAGTTGTTCAATTACATGCTAGTAGTTTTCATCATGTAGAATTTGAAAACCATAAATTGTTGATTGTTTTGTTATACCTATTTATTCAGTGCTAGGGTTGGAAAAAAAAAGTGTGTAAATTTTAACTTATTGTCATGCTACCGAAATTTCTTTAGAATCATTATGTTGTTGTTCAACAGTCTTGTTGAGAGCACAGAGACTATGTATTGTAACCATTTAATTGTTGAATAATACAATGAGTGTGATTTATTTTAGAGTGTGGGGTTTTTCCGTGAAAAGGTTTTCCCCAAGAAATTATGTTGGTAATGGTTTGTTTTTTATTTCATTTGTTTGCAACTATTTTGTCCTAAGTTTTTGTACATTCTTCTCTATAGTTTAGTGTAGGAAGTGTATTCTGCACCTCTACTTCCTTTCATTTGGTATTGAATCATGATCACCTAAGATCCAAGGTATTAGGGACAAAGCTTTTTAATCTAATCTTGGTTTGAGTGGGAGCTTGCGCAGAAAAAAATCTTGTTGCAAGAAAATGGTAAGAAGAGCTAGATAAGAAATGGAGAAGCTTAATGGCACTAACTTTGAGCTATGGAAGCTCAAGATGGAGGATCTTCTCATAGATCGAGATCTATGGGTTGCATTATTTGCATCCAAACTCATCAGTATGAAAGATAAATATTTGGGGTTGGAGAGAAAGGAGAGAAGCCTTATTAGGATTTGTTTGTCCTTAATGGCACTAACTTTGAGCTATGGAAGCTCAAGATGGAGGATCTTCTCATAGATCGAGATCTATGGGTTGCATTATTTGCATCCAAACTCATCAGTATGAAAGATAAATATTTGGGGTTGGAGAGAAAGGAGAGAAGCCTTATTAGGATTTGTTTGTCCGATTCGATATTATTGAACGTTTTTGGAAAAAATCCGCAACAACTTTCTAGAAGAAGTTGGGAGATTTGCATCAGGCTAAATCATTGGTTAATAAACTTTTTCTATGGAAAAACTTGTTTTCCTTGAGAATGGGTGATGGTGATTCTATAGTCAAACATCTAGTCATTTAATACTATTGTGACTTGATTGATCTCAATTAGAGTGAAGATGGATGAGGATCATTGTATGACCCTTTTTTGCTCTTTGCTAAATTCATGGGACAACCTGGTAATGGCCATTGGAAGCATTGTAAAGACATTGGTGTTTGATGAGGTCATGGTTGCTTTACTCTAGGAGGAGGTGAGGCAGAAATATTTTGAATCCACAAATGAGGCCTTAATTTTTCATGGAAGATTGAAGGAGAAAGAAAAGAAGAGAGAAAATGGAAAATCCAAATCTCGTGGGTGACATAAGTCTCCTAGAAAATCCAAGGAAAAATGTTGGAATTGTGGCAACGTTGGGAATTTCAAAAGGGACTACAATGAAGAGAAGAAGAAGAATAAGAAGGAAAAGAATGACTCTCATGATGAGTCTGAAAATTATTCTCAAGAGGATGGCGTAGATGCTTTTGTTGCAGCTTTGGAAACTTGTGTAGGCTAGAGTGCATGGATAATAGACTCTGTAACTTCCTTCTATATGAATTCCCATCAACATTGGTTTTCAGTGTATGAGAAATATAATGGTGGGATGGTATACCTTGGTGGTGACTCTCTGTTATAGCCTTAAAATTCCCTACTCATGCATACATGGCATTGGCCCTCCTACTTGCATAATTTGTCAAATCATTGTTGAGGAACTCTATTTAAAAAAACAATTTTTAAAGCATGTACGCGCCCTACTGCCCACGTAAATACGCATTTTGCATGCTAGACAACCTGCATACATACGCTTGCTGCACACTAAATTATAAAAGGAGGTCTTGGGGTCTCATTCTACAACCAAGCATTAGAATGGTGAAACTGTGCCCAATTTCCCTTCCTTTCATTTCCCAAGCATTTGCAACCTTTTGTGAGTTATTGCCTCAACATTTCCTCTCTAGCCCCTTTTCTTCCATACAATCCATTCCCTTCCCTTGAGGTGATCACTAGATTATGAGAAGAGGCTTATTGAAGGTGCACTTGGAGCATTGTTACGAGCAGCCCAGACTAGGTTCATGGAGCGTCGACCTGCAAGGATTGTAAGCTTCAATTTTTTATTAATGAATAAAAGAATCTATTTTCCCTATCCCAAATGATGATGTTTTATGTCTTTTCTTTGATTTATACATAACAATTGATATCTAACCATAATTTATGAATAGAAATAGCATGCTTGTAACCTTGTTTACCTAGTTTTGGATGCAGGTCAACTTTGGGAGGAGACTTGCAGCCTTGGGAGCTACAGAGCTTGAGGAGATCATCACCAAACATTGGATAAAAGGTACGGTTACTGATTTACTCTTCCATTGCTTTATGTTCATCTTTTTTGGTATGTTTGGGGTAGTGTAGAAACTAAATTGACTTTTAAGAAGTCATTTTCTTTGTCTATACTTTAAACCCTGGTATAGTTATAGGGGGATTTTCCCACTAGCACTCTCCTCTCAACATAGTTGGCCATGGTAGAGTCTTGATTAGATTCCATGATGAAAAAGTAAACAAGATCAGTGGATTTTTTCACATCCTGGATCTAACAAAAAACCTACTATCAATAATCACACTTATTGATGTGGGTGTGTAGGTTATTTTATCTAAGAAAGAGTGTAAGATGGTTTGAGGAGATATGGTACCCACTAAGGGTGTTTATGTAGGAACTTTGTTCTATCTTGATGCATGCACTATGAAATGTAATAGTTCTTCAATTTTTGCAGTAGAGAGATCTATAGGATCTACACCTTCACAATCAAAACCTTTGAAACAAACTCTTGCTTCAGAAAGCAAGTTACATGTAGAGAAGACAATGTTATAGCTCCAAAGATTGGGCCATATAGGAGAGAGGGGCCTATTGGCCTTGAAAAACAAAAATATTGTCGATGGATTGAATGATTGTTCTCTTGAATTTTATTTTTGTAAGCATTGCATATATGGAAATCAAAATCATGTTCAATTTTATTCTAGTTCTCACAATCATGTTCAATTTTATTCTAGTTCTCACAAATATTTTGGGTTGTTGGACTTAATTCATTCTAATATATTTGGTCCAATTAAAGTTTCTTTGATTTATAAGGCTTTGTATTATGTATCATTAATTGATGATTATTCTAGAAGGACATGTGTATATTTTCTTAGAACTAAATCTGAGGTTTTTAGTTGGTTGAAGGAGCTTAAAGCTCTATTGGAAAACCAGAATGGTAGGAAGATTAAGGTGTTGATGACTGACAATGGTGGCGAGTTTTCTTCTATAAAGTTTGATAAGTTTTGTAAAGATAATGGCATTGAAATAAACAATACAATTCCATATACCCCTCAATAGAATGGATTTGTAGAACAAATGAATAGAACATTGATGGAGAGGGCTAGGAATATGTTTAGTGGAGATAGCTTAGAGAAGAAGTTCTAGGTAGAAGTGGGTTCTATTTCATTTCACTTGATTAACAGGTCTCCCACATCATATATTGTGGATAAGACCCCTATTGAGGTCTGGATGGAAAATAATCCCTCTCTTCAACATCTTCATGTTTTTTGTTGTGAGGCATATGCTCATGTGCATAAGGAAAAGTGACTGAAGTTGGATAACAAGGATATGAAATGTATCTTCACCATCTATGGAGTTGGTGTGAAAGGGTACAGGCTTTGGGATCCTATGGCTATAATTTTTTTTATAGTAGGAATATTATTTTCAAAGAAGTTAAGCCTTCTCCCACAATGGTGCCTAAAACTATGGAAGAGGTAATGGAGATGGAAGGCAATGATTCCTAGAGATTGGCCATGGATAAGGAAATGGATTCGCTTATAAAGAATGATACATGGGAAATGGTACCATTTCCTCATGGATGGAAACCCATTGGATGTAAATGGGTGTTCAAAAACAAGATTGGTTTAGATGGCAATGTTTAAAAGCACAAGGTAAGGTTGGTTGTAAAAAGGATATTCCCAAGTTGAGGGGATAGACTTTGGTGAGATATTTCCCAATTGCTAAGTTTACATATATTAGGTTCCTATTATCTATAACAACAACCTTTGATTTAGAAATAGAACAAATGGATGTGAAAAAAACATTCCTACATGGTGACTTGAAGGAGGAGATATATATGACACAGCTGGGAAATGGTACCATTTCCTCATGGATGGAAACCCATTGGATGTAAATGGGTGTTCAAAAACAAGATTGGTTTAGATGGCAATGTTTAAAAGCACAAGGTAAGGTTGGTTGTAAAAAGGATATTCCCAAGTTGAGGGGATAGACTTTGGTGAGATATTTCCCAATTGCTAAGTTTACATATATTAGGTTCCTATTATCTATAACAACAACCTTTGATTTAGAAATAGAACAAATGGATGTGAAAAAAACATTCCTACATGGTGACTTGAAGGAGGAGATATATATGACACAGCCAAAACACTATGTCGAAAAAGGTAAAGAGTCATTGGTTTGCAAATTAAAAAAGTTTGTATATGGTCTCAAACAATCTCCAAGAATGCAATACTAAAAGTTTGATTATTTTGTGTTGGGATTGTAATTTCTTATATTCAAATCATATCACTATGTATTACAAACGAGATGGTGGTCATTTCCTTGTTATCACTCTATATGTAGATGATTTATTTTTTGGTAACAATAATGATATGATTTGTGATTTGAAGTCTCATCTTTTAGCACATTTTGATATGAACGAATTGGGGGCTACAAAATATATATTATGGATGGAGATCAATAGAAATAGAAAAAATAAAAATCTTTGGCTGAGCCATAGTAAGTATGTAAACTTTGTGCTACAATATTTTTGCATGCCAAATTGCAAACCATCGAGTGTTCTTATTTCTATGGGAATTAAGATTTTAGTTGAGCAGTGTGTTACAACACCTACAAAGATGGAGGATATGGATTATGTTCCTTATGGTAGTGCAACTGGTATTTTGATGTATGATATGGCATGTATTAGACTAAACATTTCCCAAGCAATGGGAGTATTGAGTCGATTCACGACTAATCTTGGATGTGAACATCGGTCTGTACTAAAGAGGGTCTTTAGGTATTTGCGAGGTACTTTTAAATATTCCATCCACTATCATAGTAATGTTTCAAGGGACCCACACTCATTGGATATACAAGGCTATGTGGATTCTAATTTGGCAAGGGATGTAGATAGAAGGAGATCTAAGAGCGAATACATGTTTTGATTGTTTAGTGGAGTAGTAAGTTGGATGAGAAAGGGACAAGTTGTGGTTGCTTTGACCACTATAGAAGCAGAGTATATGGTAGCTATGCATGCTTGTAAGAAGGCCATTTGAATTATGAAATTGTGTTCAGAAGTAAGGCTAAGTCAGAGAGCTATTACAGTTCATGTGATAGTAACAGTGGCATTTGTCTAGCTAAGAACCCAACCTTTCATGTGAAGAAAAATAATATATCCAATACCATTTTTGTTAGGGACATGGTAGAGGACTGAAACATGATACTAGAGAAAGTTGACACTTTGCAAAATGTTGTAGATACATTGATGAAACCGGTGAGCATAGGTAAATTCAAGTGGTGTTGTGAGTCTATAGGCCTTATGTCCCCTAGCAATTAGCTCATAGTTTGTTGCATTCTCCATTATATCCTTGCAAGGTATATGACAAGTAGGAGAATGTTGGGACATGAGTATCATACATCTTGCAGTGTTGTAGTGGATCAAGGAATAAATGCAAAGTTATAGCAGGAAATAAATGCAAAACAGTGGCAGGGAATAACCGATGAGTAGTGGCACAATGTAAATCACTAATAAGCAATGAATACTAAGCAACAATAATTGACCAATTATTTGTTGGTGGTTTCCAACATGTAGAATTGAAAAAACATAAATGGTTTATGGTTTTGTTATGCATATTTATTCAATGCTAGGATTGAAAGAAAATTGTTATGCTAATGAAATTTCTCCATAATACTTATGCTATTGTTGAACACCCTTGTTGATAGCACATAGACTCTATATTGTAACCATTTAGTTGTTGAATATTACATTGAGTGTGTTTTAGAGTGTGGGGTTTTTCTCCCGAAAGGGTTTAACCTGGGAAATCATGTTGTTAATGGTTTGTTGTTTATTTCATTTGTATACAAATGTTTAGTTCTAAATTTCTGCACATTCTTCTCTCATGGATTAGTGTAGGAAGCATATAAAATAAATGAATTACTATGAGTTTTTTTCCTCTTTTACCATGTACATTGGGTAGATTTTATGCCTTAGTTCAAGGAAAATACAGTGCTTTGTTATTCAATTTAATCAAAGACAACTTTCCAATACATATAGTGAAATAAGGCTCAAAGTCATTATAACAATATATTCATTATAAGCTCAACATGTCATTTATGGGAATTGAATCTGGGTGGGAAGGATAATAATCTTTCCTTCCAACCATCCAAACTAAGCCCAATTGACATTCATTGTAGGAAATATATGTCCACGTTTTTCGTTGAAATGAATTGAAATAAAAGTGAGACCAAAAGGAGAATTAAATGTGGTTGTTTTAACGTTTTGTGTTTTGATCTTTTTCCGGGGTATTTTTTGGTTAATTTTCACTGAAATATGACAATAAATTATTGGCCCTGAAGATTTGAGTGGTTAATTTTATATAATCTGAATGCCCCCAAAATTTTTCAACACGTTGAATCCACTTATATATTTGAAAATACAATTTAAACAACATAAAATTATGATTCCGTGCAGATGTGTATAGTTATAACAAAATAACCAAAAAATAATGCCAAATTAAATTCGCAGCAACCATTCAGAGACTTTATCCTCAAAGCTCAATGCTTCGTCACGTTGTGTTAATTATTTTTATCAGGTTTGATATAGACTGAGTAATTGGCACAAAAATAAAAAAATGTAGACGTGCCGGAGTGGTTATCGGGCATGACTAATTATTTTTATCAGGTTTG
>CBVK0101351143.1:0-11897 GCA_900067695.1 Picea abies
ATGCCCTTATACTTCTCTTAGCAAACCCTTAATCAATGAGATGAAGCAATAAACAATGATGAAGGATACGGTGGAGGTGTATGCCCTTATACTTCCCACCTAGATCCTATCATAACTCTACTTGAATTGAATAAAATGATAGCAAGAGAGTAAAAACTATACCAAGATCAAGATAAATGCTAAGACAATTCACCACAAGATCTAGAGAGCATCATCCAAAGCTAGCGCTAGGCCTTCCTCCATCAACCATTCATAAAATTATCCATAAGACAAGTGCACAAGAGATAAAAGAGCTAAGGAGGCCAAACATTTCATACCAAGGCCTCTCACAAGTGGAGAGTTATGTTTAAAATGAGATCTTATGATCTCTATTTATACAAAATAATGAGTAAAACACAAGATTAGGGGTCAACAACCCTAATATTTCCCCCTTAACACAATAAATCAATAAATAAGCCATCTAAGCATGTGCATCAAATATTACTATATCAAAAAATTAACAACTCAAAGACACAATGAGACTTGTCAAGATTAAGTATGGGAGGGTTGACAAGGTGTCTTATTGGGTAGATATTTCCCTAGATCAAGGAGAGTTTCCAATAGGTCCTTCTCTAAGCCATGTAAAATGTATGAGGTGGATCGGGTCAAGACTCAATGGGAATAGGGATCATGACATACTAGGTTTTGTAGTGTCTCATTCATGGGTTTGTGCTACCTTCATCCGCAATACATTTTTTCCAAGCCCATCAATTTCCTTTTATCTTTCTTTCTTTATATTTTCTTTCATGATATCATAAGGAGATATTGAAGGTCACTTCCCTGGCGTGGTGACCAGTTGGTGGAAATGTCACCCACAAATACCTAATGGAAATGATAAGGATGTCTTGTGATGAGATCCCCTTTCTCTCATCCATGCAACTGAGAGTCACTACCCTGGTTTGGTGACCAAATATTCACAACGTCATACCACCAGATATCCATGGATGTGATAGGTCATCTCATGATGAGACCTCCTATCCTTCAACCTACCTTTCAAGAATTTCGTTATGATATTGTGGATCCCCTTTAATTCAAAGATAAGTGTTTCATTGCTTTCTTTGGTGATCCCTAGACGAAGAATATGGAAGGATTATACAAGGCTTTTATCTTTTACCCAACAACAACCCCTCTGGGCCTTTAGCCCTTCTTCCCATAGAATGAGTAAGAACCCCTTCTTGGGTCAATATACCCTAAAATCCAAAGAGATAAGGAAATGGAGGGGAATAATGATGGAAAGTGGTAAGTATGGTTAGGAATGGTACAATGGCTCATTTCAGGATTTCCCAGTAACAAACCCATTCCCAAAGAAGACCATTTACCAGGGCACAATGTCAACCACCAAGGTGAAGCAGGGAAAAAGGCATAATATCCAAGCACATATCATGAAATCTAGAGCAATCTAAGATACAACATAATCAAATGGATTAGATATTGAAATGATTCTCACCATAATATTAACTTGTACCTCATGGAGCAAGGCCCACTGCCTTGCGGAAGCGAACTGGTGTGGTGGATGCCATATGTAAACCTGTGACCATCTATGGTGGTGAGTGGGTTTTCCATCTGTTCAAAGGGTACTTCTGGTCATGTACTCTCTCGGCACTCCATATATGCAGCTTGAGGGCCTGAAGACATCATCTCCTTAGTTATCCACAAAATGGGGATAACATTTGGCTCCTACTTGGGGCATGTGCTCATCGTAGAGTTCATGAGAACCACAACATCTACTGGTAGATTTGTGCCTAGAAGGAAACATCAAACTGTCAAATGTAGGATGTCCTACTCATCGTTGTTCTCATATGATCATAATCTAAACCAACTAAGCTAGAAAAAGAAAATTTTGACATTTTTCAATAAAATTTCTAATCTAAGCATGAAATCAATATGCAAGTAGAGAAAAATGAAAATGAGATGCATCTAAACTACTGTGAGCAATAAAGATGAAAATGCAGGAAATAAAAATGATATACCTACTTACCTGGGGCCTTGGGGACCTGAAGATCATGCGTTGGATGATGTCAAGTGAAGTCATACAACCAATGCAACCATTTGATCATCTCATCAAAGTATAACCATGTGTACTTAATCATATAATACAACAAATATATGTCAAGAACAATATAATCATGAGTATAAACACACATATAATCGATCATGAAATTAAACTCATGAATATGGGTGGAAGGGAGGAAATCCTGCTGTAAATAGAAACCATCAACCTGATTATCCTGCCTGAAAGTGTAGCCACAAGAATGATCAATTCATATCTGAAGAGGGCTACTATATGTAGATGAAGGCTCATCTTTATCAATGCATAAAGACTCACTTCTTATTGAGGGATGATAGGAGATGAGATACCAGAAGAATATTGCATGATCCCTCAAAGAAGAGGGGAAGAGGTAAGGAAACATCTCAGGTGTAGAAAAACACCGCCTCTTCCCTTGTGAATCTTCATAGAAATATCCAAAATTAAAATACTTCTTCTTAGAAGAATGAAACTTTGACTACTTTGAGGTGGCCATGTAACACCCCAGGTTATGAACCCCCATATTAAATAATGTATTATTACATTTCTGAGAGGCCAGAGTGCCCAAACAATTAAGAAAATCCAATGTGCCTAAGAAATGTAATGTTTTGATCATTATTAATAATAAATACATCGTTAGCCCATAGGGGTGTAGAACGATTGGCAAGTGCCGTGTAAATGGAAGGAAATATGTAAAGGAGGTCTCAAGTTCAATTCTCACACCGATTTATCTGTGTTCCATGCATGCGGGTTGTGTGGCACACCTGGGGATATAGTGGTATAAGATGAGTATCGACCATGTGTCACGCAAGTACGAGAGTTGCGATTTGTCAATTCCCCCAGGAAAAAAAATAATAAATAAATAAATAAATCAAGTTTATCCATAAAGTATCTAATGGAAAACATGATATGTATGTAAAAAATTGTATACCATGTAACATAATGTATGAATTTATTGAGAGCATGGAAGACTGCTAAAAGTTCCTTTTTTGTAACAATTTAGTTAAGCTCTACATCAACCAAATTTTTACATACAAAATAGATTTCATAGGGTTTTTTTTATTCATCTTGTCCTAAGACTGCTCATATAATGTTGTTTTATGTATCAATGTGAATGTGAAATGGAAGAGCCCAATTGGGACCTTGTAGCATAGGATCAGTTGAGAGTTTCTCTTTTATCATCTGAAAAACTTGTTGGTGGTTCAGGGTCCAACAATAATCTACATCTTTGGACAACAAGGTAAATAGAGGAGAAGATATACTACTAAAATACTTGTTGAACCTTTTATAGTATCCTTCATGTCTAAGGAAACTTCTAATATCTTTTGGTTTTAGAGGTGTAAGAAAGTAGGGAGGCAATTTTGATTTTGTTTTTGTTTATTTCAGTCCCTTTGGAGGACAAATGATCTCCTAAAACAATCCCTTCATTCATCATCATATTACATTTTCCATTGATAAGGAACGTGTTCATTTCTCTACATCTTTTGAGAAAATTGTCTAAATTGTCTCATACTTCATCAAAAGACTTTCCATAAGGGGTGAAGTCATCCATGTAGATATCAACATTGTTGTGAATGAGTTCTGACAAGATGATACAAATTTCTCTTTGGAAAGTGGTTGGGGAATTACATAGGTTGAAAGGTAAGACTTTGTAAGAAATTTTTTTCCTAGGGACAAGTGAAGGTTGTCTTGTCCTAATCTTCGATACTTGTCTAAATTTGGTTGTATCCACTACAACCATCTAGAAATGAAACGTATTATTTTTTAGCTAAGACATCCAAGAGTTGGTCAATAAAGGGTAGGGGGAAATGGTATTTTCAGGTATCCTTGTTTAACTCTTGGTAATATACACATGTCCTCCATTTCCCATTCTTCTTTGGAACAATAACTAGAGGAAGGACCCATTCTCTATCTGAGATTGGATATATGAATCCAACATCTACCAACTTTTGAAGTTCTTGTTTAACTATGTCTTTCATTACAGGGTTCATCCTTCTTTGGGGATTCCTAACAGGTTTTCAGTCCTCCTTGATGTAAATATGGTGAGTACAGATAGAAGGATGGATTCCTTTCATGTCTTTATAATATCATGCAAAATATTTGACATTTATTTTTATCACATCTAATAGATTTTGTTCTTGATGACTAGTAAAATTTGGGCGATTTTTAAGGTAAAATAATTTTATCCTATAGAATTTGGGCAAATCTTTTTTAAAATAGCGAATCTTGTTTTTGGAAAACCATGGAAAATTAGCCCATGAGCGAAATGTAGCCCCTAAAATCATCCCTGCCTAGCATGGAGATTCTGGACCAGCTGCACTAGGAAGGAGAGGGACTTACTGAGGGACTGCATGGAAGAGAAGGGTGGAGTTCCATTCTCTTGGGTTGTGCAGGCTGGGTAGAATAGAGTTGGGTAATTGGGTTGATGTGAGTGTTGGAAAAGCCTATGAGAGCTTGAGTGTTCACTGGTTTGGGAAGCCAAGTAACACTCTAGAACCGTCCTTGTGGATTTATAGTCCTGGCTCGAGGGTGACATTATAGTTGAGACTTAGAACAACAATGTCTACAGTTGGGTGGAATGTACTTGGTATGCATCCAGTTGGTGTCTTATTTTATAAAAGATAAGTTCTCTCTGTTATGGTTTCTTTTTCTTGTGTATTTATTTTCACTGCGTATCAAATTATTATAACTGATATTTGGTGTTATGCATGGTATATTGTGCATGCATTTTATGTTGTGGTATGAATCTTGATCATTGCATGTATGTATTTCATCCTTCTTTATTAATTAATTGTTATCAGCGATTCAAAATCAACCAAGAGATGTGTTCTTTGTGTGGCATGCCTGTCCTGTAGGAGGTTGGGTATGTTACAATTTGGTAACATAGTAGAATTGTAGTGGAGTTCCCCAGATTGGGTAGCTGCATATGTTACAAATTGGTATTATAGCTTCTGGTTCAAACACCAGACTATTACGAGACAAAACAAGTGTGAATCGAGAGGATTCACTATCACAGATTTTATATGTCTGTGCGAATTTGGGGGAAAACGGTGGAAATATTTGTGTGAAATACCACAAATTAATGAATGGATCTAAGTTTGAATGATTCCAGGATTGTATAAGAATTTAATGGATTCAAACATCAGGTTGCAGAGCTGAATTCGACTTAGAAAGTAAAAAAAGTCAAATTTTAATGGCCTCTATAATACTGGACAAAGTTTGGCGAAATTACCAAGTCGACGACTGGGATTGATTCGAGGATTTAAAAAATGAGGAACATCGAGGGTTCCTATTCATTTATGTTGTTTGGTGAGTTGGAGAAAATCAATGATCAATATCATCTTGGCCAAGAGATCAACGACCCAGATTCACCTATGATTTTGTCAAAAATTCTAAGTGTGGAAGTTCTCCAATAAAAATCGTCAACGCCCAATGGTCAGGGGTCATAGAATTGGGTGAAGGGTTGAATATCGACCAAATAAAATATTTTATCATCGATGACCGATGGTTAGTGATTGGCAGGTTCTGGTAAAGTTTCCTTTTTTTTCGAAAAAATAAAATCTCTGATCGTCGATGACCGATGGTCGGGGATCAACAGATTCTGGTAAAGTTTCCTTTTTTTTTGGAAAAAGAAAATCTTCGATCATCGATGGTCGATGTTCGAGGATCGAAAAAACACCTCTGAATTCCTAAAATCTAGAGTAAATCTGGACCATTCATGTTTAAGGACACATGTCCGCATATCATTCTATTCAGGGGTTTGGAGTTGGGGGGATTTGTGGTGTAGTGTGGAGAAGTTTCGAAGTTCTGAAGTCCCGAATTCATGAGGCACTAGAGTGATGTGGCATGATGATGTCACCTAGGGTGACGTGGAGACATTTTATGATTTCCACATGTCACCGTGTTTCATACTTCTCAAAAACCATTCATGCTAGTAAGTATATGGTACGTGTCAACCATCAGATAGGGCCACGTTTTCATGCCTTATTTTATACCATGTAGCACCCTCTTGGTGCTTAGTTCACTAGTTTGGAATTTTGAAGGAACAAAGTGTGAATAAGGTGAAACTCCCAAAGCTCCGAAGAGTGGAGTAAATCCTCACCATTGACCGGGAGGGGACATGTGGCAGTAGATCCCGTAGTCCGCAGACTTGACACTCCAAATGTTTCAAGGAATAAGTATTTGGGGTCAAGGAATCTTGAAGGCCTGAATATGGGAGACCATATCATCCATTGATTATAGTTGACACATGGAAAAATATCCTAAGGTACGAAAACTTGGTACTTTGGAGGATTTGAGTTGCAAATTGCTTGAGTCAAGAACTCTCGAAGGCTGGAGTTAATCTCCACTAGTGATCGATAGGTGATACATGGAGGAAGGAGAGGATCTCCTATATTTATGTGCTCTGGGAGATGTGTGGAGAGGTTCTTGGGAAATCCCCAAAGCCTGGAGTTGTGAATGAAATCCTAGTCGTTGATCGAGATAGCATACATGGCAACAAATCCTGTAGACTAGAGACTTGTCACTCCATAAGAGCTGAGAGTGTGGATAGTCCAGAACTCCTGAAGCCCAAAGTCTCAAAGATATTTTTTACCATCAATCTCATCCCTCAATCTATTTTAAACCACACGATTTGAGATATATTATTTCTAGCACAGAAAAGCACCAAGAAGGATTTGGTCATCAGTTTCAAGCTGTGGTCACTTGGGAAAGTGGTTTGAAGGAAGTGCTTGTGCGGAATTGATTTCAGTATCGGCCCATGGATAACATGGAATTGTTATGTATATATAAGTCCTCATGATTTGAACAAATTAAGGACCTGTAGAATTATTGACAATTTTGTTTATCACATGCTTAATTCTGACAAAATGGTGACTTGCACATTTTGTAGAATTAAGGGATTTAAGCATTCAACTCAGAATGCATATTGAAGAAATGGAAGAAGGTTATGGACACTCCAGCCATGATAAAGAGGTCAAAATTGAAGATACCAGAATTAGAAATGCAGAGACAGATTCCAATGGACGCAAGTGCCGAGGGGAGCAAGAAACATTGCTAGAAATTATGAAGAGCCTGGAAATAGAAATGTAGAGCTACAAGGTAGAAAATGAGAGGATGATGAGAGAGAAAATTCAGATAATTTCTCGAGTGTTGTAGATCTTAAATTGGTTGCAAGGTCAATCCAAGAATGGCTCAAAGAAAGAGGAAGAAGTCATGTGTCATGAAATAAGAGATGATCATGGAAGAACGGGTTATTCCAGAAGTGATAGTAGAGATCATAGACACCACTCACCTACTTACTCAGTGAGAAAGTTTTATGCCTATAAATATTTCTTAAGAAGTCCAGAGGTGTCTACTGTTAGGAACCAAAGAAGGAGACATGAGGTAGACAATATGCAAGGAGAGTTGAGGAAGCTCAAGCCACCATCCTTTGATGGTGAAAGAGAAAGGGAAGACAATGTTGAAGCATGGTTACTTGGACTCAGGGTATATTTCCAATTGCATAACTATTCATCCAATCTAGAATCCAAAATTGCCACCTAACACTTACATGGGAAACTTTCTATGTGGTGGGATCAATTGAATCAAGTTGAACATATTAATTAGAATATGATCACTTGGAAGAAATTCAAGAAGTATTTCCAGGAGTACCTCTCAAAGAATTTTTATGACAAGAAAATGTAGGAGTTATTTGAAGTTAGGCTAGGAATCATGACCATGGAAGAATATGAGAAGAAGTTCTTGGGGTTGTTAAAATATTTTGGGTTTATAAATGATGAAAAGGTGAAAATACAGAGGTTTTTGAGTGTCCTACCAAAATTTTATAAAGAAAATATTCGGTATGATGATCCTAATACCTTGATTGAGGCCATAGGGAAGGATAAATACCTCTATGAGCAAGGCCAAGGCAGAGAGTCCATGCAGAAATATTGGAAGGACAAGAAGAAGGAAAAGTCTGATCAAAGGAGGAAGGGATTCAAGCCTCCTTTCAATAGGAATGAGCCTAATAAAAATCATCAATACGAGTATGCTAAAGATGATTCCAAGAAAGAAGACTCCTTGGGAAAAAGGGGACGACCACCAATCCAATGTTGGGGATGAAAATAATATCACTTGCACAAATACTTCCCACAAAGAAAGGACAGAGTGCAGACTATAGACAACATCCAAGAGGCTACAACAATCGAAGACATGGTAAGTATTTATGTAGCCTTAGATGATCAACAAGTAGAATACCAATCCAACATGATCGAGGTGGAAGGTAAGATCATAAATCAATTTGTTTCTATTTTAATTGATTAAGGAGAAAGTCATTATTAGATTGATCCTAAAATAGTGGATAGTTTACATTTGGAGAAAACTAATCTTGGGAAATCAAGTTTGGTTAAACTAGCCACTGGAACCAAAAGGAGAATCCATGATATGGTCAGAAGTTGTTCCATAAGTCTTAATGGTGTGAATACTAGTCTTGACCTAAATATCATACCATTGGGGTATTATGATATTCTAATTGGAATGGATTGGTTGGACAAGCATCAAGTTGTCCTAGACTTTCATAGCAATACATTTACATGTCTTCATGGAGATGGAAAACAAAGCACTATGAAAGGAGCTCCAAGACCTATCTCTATAAGGGATATCTTAGCCTTACAATTGAAGAGATGTTTCAGAAAAGGGTTTCAGTTGTATGCAACCCATGTGGAGGAGCCAAAAGATACAAAGGGGCCAAGCATTGAAGATTTCTCGATACTACAAGAATTTGAGGATGTACTCCAAGAAATACCAGGGTTGCCACTGAAAAGGGAAATATATTTCTCTATTGATCTAGTGTGAGGATATTATCTGGTTTCAAAAACACATTACAAAATGAGTACGCTCGAGTTAAAAGAATTACAAATGTAGTTGGAGTAATTTTTGAAGAAAGGGTACATACGCCCAAGTGTTTTACCTTGGGGAGTACCAGTACTCTTTGTCAAAAATAAAGATGGAACCTTGAGGTTGTGTATTGACTTTTGACAGTTGAATACATATACTATAAAGAACAAGTATCCTCTACCCATAATTGATGACCTCTTTGACAAGCTAAGAGGAGCAAATATATTTTCAAAGATAGAATTGAGATAAGGATACCATCAGGTCAGAATCAAGGAGGAAGACACCCATATGACAACCTTTAGAACCAGGTATGGGCATTATGAGTTTGTAGTGGTTCCAATTGGATTTTCCAGTGCACCATCTGTCTTTATGTCCTTAATGAATGACATATTTAGAAATTATGTGGATAATTTTGTCATAGTATTCCTGGATGGCATATCTGTCTATTCTAAGTTTGAGGAGGAACATGAACATCACCTAATATTTGTATTGCAAGTGCTGAGGGAACATAAGTTGTATGCCAAGCTGAGAAAGTGTTATTTTTATCAAGAACAAATCCATTACTTGGGGCACATTATTTCAGAACAAGGTATAGAAGTAGTTCCTTAGAAGATTCAAGCCATTAGAGGATGGCCAACAACCAGGAATGTTTTAGAAGTCATATATTTTATGGGATTAGCTGGTTACTATAGAAGATTTATAGAAGGGTTCTCTAAGATTCTTCATCCTGACACTTCTTTGCAAAATAAGGGAATTAAATTTGAACGGATAACAAAATGTGAATAAAATTTTAATTCGTTGAAGGAATTACATACTAGTGCACCTATTTTGAAGATTGCTAACCCAAATGAGAATTTTGTGGTATGTACAGATGCATGCAAGGAAGGAATTGGTGGAGTCCTCACCAAAAATGGACATGTCATTTGTTATGAGTCCAGAAAGCTTAAAGATAATGAGAGGAATTATGCCACACATAATTTGGATATTGTTTCCATTGTTCACTCATTGAAGATGTGGAGGCATTATCTCATGGGAACGAGATTTGAATTAAGAACAGACTACAGTGGTCTGAAGTATCTTTTTGAATAACCAACTTTGAATGCCAGGAAAAAAATATGGCTAGAATTTTTAAGTGAATACAAGTTTGATATCAAGCATATCAAAGGAAAATAAAATAAAGTTGTCGATGCACTTAGTAGAAGAGTGCATCTCATGTAATGTACAGTTGTCAGTATGCATCAGTCGGACTTGAAGAGAAAATTTTTAGATGTTGTTGTTACAGATCAACATTACCTATACATAAAGGAAATATTACATCAAGGATATGTACAAGAGAAAATGAAAGAGTATGAGATAAAGGAAGATGGACTACTTATGCATAAAATAGAAAGTTCTTTGGAACTACGTAAGAATAGAAAGTTCTCCGAAACTACATAAAAATAGAAAGTTCTCTGGAATTGGACTACTTATGTTCCTAGTTCCAAAGAACTTAGGAATTTGGTATTAAAGGAAATACACAATGTTCCATATGTTGGACATCTTGGTTACCAGAAAATAATTATAGAAGTAAGAATCTAGTTCTTTTGGCCAGGAATGAAAAAGGATGTTGTTGATTACATCGCCAGATGTATGAAATGTCAAAAAGTGAAGGCTGAGCATAAAAACCCAATGGGTTTGGTACAACCATTACCAATTCTAGAGAAGAAATGGGAAGTGATAACAATTGAATTTATAACTAAATTTCCCAAGACAACAAGATGACATGATTTTGTCATGGTACTGGTTGATAAATTGAAACTGGATGCTCATTTTGTTCTTGTAAAAACAACTCATACAACAACTAATATCACATAAATTTACATGAGGGGGATTTGTAGGTTCCATGGGATACCTAGGACAATTGTCTCGGACAAAGATACAGAGTTTACTTCAAATTTATGGAAAGGATTATTCAAAGTATTTGGTACAAATATGAACTTTAGCATAGCATACCATCTTCAGTCACATGGGAAAACAGAGAGGGTGAACTGAGTAATTGAAGACATGTTAAGAATGTATGTGATGGATAAGCCATCTAATCAGAGATGTGTATAAGAGACAGCATGTTAAGAATGTATGTGATGGATAAGCCATCTAAGTGGGAAGATTACTTGCACTTAGTTGCATTTTCCTAGAATAATGGGTATCAAGCTTCATTAAAGATGAGCCCATTTGAATCCTTGTATGGTAGAAAATGCACTACTCCAGTAAGCTGGGACAACCCAACAGATAGAGTGGTACTAGGGCCAAATTTGCTCAAGGAAATAGAAAACCAGATGGTTAAGATTAAGAAGAATTTAAAGGCAGCGCAAGATAAACACAAGGTTTATGCCAACAAGAATAGGAAAACAAGAGAATTTAAAGTAGAAGAGCATGTGATTTTGAAAGTAAAGCCCAAGAAGATCTCTTTGAAGTTTGGTAGTTGTACAAAGCTGGCATCCATATTCTGTGGTCCATTTGAGATATTCGACAGAAAAGGGCCAGTTGCATACATGATTGCATTCCTTGTTTCCATGAATGTGCATAATGTATTTCATGTCTCCTTACTGAAGAAATATGTACATGATCCTCACCATGTTATTGATTCGCATCTGATTCAGGTAGAGACAAGGGGAGACTTTCATTTCCAACTAATCTGAATACCAGACAAAAAGGCCAAAATGCTCCGTAATCAAGTTATAGAGATGGTAAAATTTTAGTGGATCTACTATGGTCCTGAAGATGCTACTTGGGAGCATAAAGATGCCATGCAGGTA
This sequence comes from Picea abies, assembly GCA_900067695.1. Classification (NCBI taxonomy): domain Eukaryota; kingdom Viridiplantae; phylum Streptophyta; class Pinopsida; order Pinales; family Pinaceae; genus Picea; species Picea abies. The sequence continues at coordinate 11,737 of CBVK0101351143.1, forward strand.
GAGTACCTGCAACTTTTTGAACAAATTTTCAAATTTTGATTCTTGTTTTGTATATGCATTTAGGGCAGTGCCAAAATAAGGGGGAGGGGATGTAACACCCCGGGTTCTGAACCCCCTGTTATAAGCAAAATCTGTCCTTAGGGACGGATCCGACCTATCCG
>CBVK0101351245.1:0-12734 GCA_900067695.1 Picea abies
GACGAGCTTAGGCTTTACCAAGAGTAAAGCAGACTCTATCCTCTACTTCAAGGTCATGAACGATGAGCCAGTAATAGTACTGCTATATGTGGATGACTTATTCTTGACTGGAGAAGAAAAGCTCATCACTGAATGTAAGAAGAGACTTGCCTCAGAATTTGAAATGAAAGACCTTGGCCGAATGCATTATTTCTTAGGTCTTGAGGTATGGCAGAGTCCTGAGAGGATCTTCCTTAACCAAGGGAAGTATACAGTCGAAATCCTGAAGAGATTCGACATGCTGGAGTGCAAGTCCATGAATACACCCATGGAAGCGAAGCTGAAGCTGCTGGTCGACACTTCGTCAGAGTTGATCGATGCCACACTGTACAGATAGATTATTGGATCGCTAATGTACCTGACGAACACCAGACCAGACATTTGTTTTGCCGTGAACACCTTGAGTCAGTTTCTGGTAGAACCCAGACATGTTCACCTAAGGGTACAATAGATTGTGGTCTCAGCTATGATGGAGATCATGATTTCACACTGAGTGGATATATTGATGTAGATTGGGCAGGAAGTGTTTCTGACAGGAAAAACACTTTAGGATGCTATTTCAGTTTGGGATCAACTATGATCTTGTGGCAGAGTAGGAAGCAATCCAACATTGCTCCCAGCACAACGAAAGCATAATACATTGCTGCATGTTCTGCCAGCTGCGAAGCTATATGGCTTCAAAAGTTGTTGACCGGTCTATTTGACCTAGAGATGGAAGCAACCACGATCCTATGTGACAACCAAAGCTACATAAAGATGACAGAGAATCCTGTATTCCACGACAGGTCGAAGCACATAGAGATCCGATATCATTACATTCGTGACATGGTGTAGAGAGGATCCTTAAAGCTCCAGTTCATTAGCACGGATGAACAGGTTGCTGATGTGTTGACTGAGCCTGTATCTCGTGTAAAGTTTGAGCACTTTCGAGATAAGCTTGGTATAGTCCGAAAGAACCTTCCTTGAAAGGGGGAGTAGTTGCTGTGATGAGACATCTCTTGCTTCCGACTGGATGGTTGTGACGTAAAGCAAGATGATGTGATGTGACTAGTACTGTGCTTTCGACTGGATAGCTGTGACGTAAAGCCAATCTAGTATCCTGCTTCCGACCTGATGGTTGTGACGTAAGCAGGACGAGTACCTTGCTTTCGATCTGATGGTTGTGATGTAAAGCAAGATGATGTGATGTGACTAGTACTGTGCTTCCGGCTGGATAGCTGTGACGTAAAGCCAATCTAGTATCCTACTTTCGACCTAATGGTTGTGACGTAAAGCAGGACGAGTACCTTGCTTCCGACCTGATTGTTGTGACGTAAAGCAAGATGATGAGATGAGACTAGCACTGAGCTTCCGAGTGGATAGTTGTGACATAAAGCTAGTCTAGTATCCTGCTTCCGACTTGATGGTTGTGACGTAAAGCAGGACGAGCATCTTGCTTCCAACTTGATAGCTGTGACGTAAAGCAAGACGATGAGATGAGACTAGAAGCTTCCGGCTTGATAGCTGTGACGTAAATCCAATCTAGTATTATTATGATGAGCTAGCCTCGTGCTGTGATGATGATGATGATGTATCAGTTTTACACTAATACATATTGATGCAGATGATGATTGCATTCCTTTGAGAATGACAATGCTGCCGATGAAGAAAACTTCCGATGATTTATAGATACGCCAGTCAGTGTTCCAAGATGATATTGATGATGTTGTCCTCACCCACTTGATGCCGTTGATGATAAAGGTCTCTCTCTCTCGCATGATGCTGCTGAAGAATACCCTTCTTGTTAAGGGAGAGTGTTAAAATAATGTAACTGTAAAGTGTATTCTTCTTATTATTTGATATATTATTCATTGGATCAATCCCCATTGCGGATTGATCATGTCGGTTATTATAAAGGATCAAATCCCCTTTTGCGGATTGGTCAAAAGATAATTGTAATAGGCAGAATAAGAAGTCGGCCCCAGAAGATATTAAAGAGGCCTCGAAATATATTAAAGGTGGTTATAACCACCCAGTTGGAGAAGTCGGCCCTGCCAGTGAAGAGACACTTCACATGTGCTAGTCTTGTATAAATAAGGAGGCTAGCGCCTCACTTAGACACACAACTCACTTGCTCATTTGAGAGAAAAGTTTTGGAACTGCAGTTAGAGACGAAGGAGAGAGAGTGGCGCATCTTTGAGAGAGGATCTTCTGTTTTAGTTTGAGTTATCTCTTGGCATTGTATTGGCTATCTATAATAAGGATGTTTTGCTGGGTTTTCTTCCCCTAGAGGGTTTCCCAGGATAAATGCTGTGTCTTTTGTGATTGTGTATTTCTCAGTGATCTTGTATTATGCTATTGTTATCTATTGAAATGCAAAGAACTATAATAATGGCTTAAACATTAACACTAATACCTTGACTTTAATTTTGACCAAAGGTTAGTATGATGGTCATAGCTTCAACATGCAACCTAGATCAAAATAGTGTCATAACAGATAGATGCATATCAGAATAAGCAAACCTGGGTTGCATTATTCTTCTGAATGTGTTGGATCTTGAAATCCTTTTGAATCTATAGCAAGAGATCCCTTCTCCTGCAAATACCCTTTAAAGCTTAACATATGTGAGTACATACCTTTGATAGCATTTGTAGGGTAGTGGCACCATCTGGTAGCAGCGGTAATAATTACCAACTTTTAAAAACTTCAAGGGTGACTGCAACTGGTACTACAGCTGATACTTCAACTGATACTGCAACTGCAATTGATATTGCAACTGATTCTGAAACTGCTACTGCCATTGCAACTTAGGGTTTTATGATGAAACCCTAATTTTTCAAACTTCAAATTTTGAAATTCTGATCCAGGGGATAGATGCGCTGAGCTGAGGCGAGTAAACTGGTGCAGTCAGGTTTTTGAAAATCCAAATTTTACCCCCTTAAACTTGATCAACAGATTTTTGGACTGGTGCTTCTGGTTTTCTGGTACTTCTGGTTTTTTGGTACTTTTTGAAAACTAGGGTTTCACTTTTGGGAGATCTACCCACTGAAAAGGTGCGCTGAAGGTGCCAAGGAATTCCTTGGGTTAGGGCGCACTTTTCTAGATGGTTTTGAGGCCGAAAAGCTTCTTTAATAAAAAGCCCTAATTTTCTTGTACGACAACAGTGACGTTTTTCCTTTTTCTTATGAAAGATGCTTGTGCAATGGGTTCTTTCAAGACCTATGCTCTGATACCATGTTGATTTTTTATAAGCTAGGTTAAGCATGTAGTTCATTTCAATTTCATCATGTCTTAACCATAAACCAGAGTGTTGCAGCAACCAAGATCACAAGAAGAAACACCATGCACAAGTACACAAGATATATCCTAGGAAACCCTTCTCAACAAGGGAGAAAACCCAGCCAAATCCTTTGCTATATTCTTCAAGAGAAAGACTTTTCACCACCAAGAATGACTTAGCACACAAGAGGGTGCTTAAGCCCTAGAAACCCTAGCGCCCAAGAGAGGTGCGCCACTTTTTCAAGTAGAAGTGTTTGCTGAAATTTCCAAACTCACAAGGAAGATATGAGTCTACAATGGAGAATCATCCCTTACTTATATTAGACTTGACCACTCAACAAAGGCATCTATTGGCTCAACAGGGTCGACCTCCCTAAGTCACTATATAATTTATTATTATTATAATAATAATAATTAATATTAATATTAATATCAATATTAACTATCTTTTACATTTATTATTAAACACATTAAGGTGGGGCCGACCTGTACCCTTTACATAATAACTAGGGTTACAGGTAGGTCTGACTCTTGAACAATATATAGCAAAGGATCTGATACACCCACTAGTGCTCATCCACTAGGGGCACATCCATAGGGATGCCATGACTCTGATTCATTGCATTACACAGATGAACCAGGTCCTCACACGTTCACCTGTGCTCGTCCACAGGCACGTCCACTCTACAGATCTACTTTCCAACTGCCACCGACAGGAGAATCATCTGGAGTCTTCTTGTCAACTCTGCTGCTCAGAGGAGGCTCTCACATCATCTTCATTTCTGTTCACATGACGATGTGCTCAACACTTTTGGGATTTCTCACGTTCACCTTGTGCTCAGCCACAGGCACATCCTAACTCAACAGATCGCTTTTCCACTGGATAATCATCTGGAGTTCTTCTCACTCACGTCATGGAGGAGGTTATCTCTACGTTCCTGACTCAGTCTCAGGCAAGAACCACAAACCCTTCTTAGGGGCTTTCTCTCAGGTTTGTAAGCTGAGAGAAAGACTCACATAGTTGCTATGTTCCACATTTCACAGGTTTGTAAGCTGGAGGATGTCTCCCATAGTTGCATTCATCAACAGTGCCTGCGGCGACCTGCGGATAGGTAAAATACAGTGCATTGTGGATCCTAGGCGGATCCTGGTGGATCCGTATCGGATCCAGCCCCCAGGCCCCACAGATCCAATAACATAGAAGTAATTATACTTCATATCGAAAACCACATAAAACTGCAAAAAGACTCGTCCATGAAAATCCATTTTTGCAGGCTCCACGGAATCTGATTTAGAGTTAGTATCATGTCTTAAATCAATTCTCCCCCCGTCTTCTCTCTCTCTGTCTCTCTCTCTCTATATATATATATTATTGCCTATCTATTTCTATGAGTTAACTCTTTTGTAAGGACGTGACGGCATACAAGTTTGTAACGCCTTCCACATTAATAGTGCACAAAATGCATATCTTGTCTAGACACCTTGCACACTGTATTTGACCATTTTTCAATTAAATTGGGGCTTGTGGGCCGGGGGTGGTGATGGTGTGGCAAAGCCTAAAAGAAGGTCCACACCATGTTTTTAAGTTAGTGACCTCGAGGCACTTTAATTGGGAAACCGTTTTCAGTGAAATCCCATTTCCTCTGAAAAAAGATTATCTAGAGGAGTATTAAATTTTAATAGACCTTACACATCTCACCTTTCCTTGTCTGCAAGGATGAGACAGTCCTATTGCAGTGTGTAATACGACTAATCATCTAACTTGGGTTAAATGTGCATGCTTCTGTCCTCTCCATTATTCCTGAAAAATATTAAAACTCTTGCTTCTTTCATCTGCCTTTTTTCGTTTTTAAATGCGTCTTCTAGCACATTGCTTTAGTACATCCAGGCATATAAATCATTGAACCAGTCTGCAAGTAGAGAAACTACCCCTCCCCAATCTCAAGAAAGGCTACATGCTTATGGAAAATGCAACTCTGGCTGAAACCTGAAGTGCCAATCCTGCTGTGAGTGCTGCAGTCTTTCCAAATGAAAAGCATCCCCAGTAAAGTAGACTTTTGTGTGTATTCCTTATTCTGCTCATGATCTCAATTTGAAAAGAGACAAGCAAGTTGACTTTAGTAAAAAGTATGTGCGGCAATCTAGCATGCCTACCTATTCAGCCTTGGCTCGTTGATTTTGCCTCTAGTGGTTGTGTATTACTAGAAGAATTTTGCAGCAAGCTAGGAGAATTCAAGGCTATTGTTTTATGGTTTTAAGTTTTAACCATGATGGTAGAGTTAGTGTGCATTTGTGGCTTTGAGTTTGAGCTCAAAGCTCTTTTCTCTTTTTTTCATATCAAGATACTCTTTTATTCCAAGGGATCCAACCTGTTTGGGCAGATACTACGATGGTGATTGTAATACTTTAAACAATAATTTTGAATATTTATGAGATTAGCTTTTGCATTCTAGAAGCTTAGGAGTATTACATGTACATTTAGCCCCATATATGACCCCTTGGGGTCATATCATATACATTTAACCCCATATATGCCCCCCTTGGGTCATAACATAGTACCCTCCTTCAAAAAGCTTTGTTCTCAAAGCTTTGCAATTAAAGGCTTCACATGTGATGAAACCAAGTAATATGATTTTCTTATGTTCCTGCTTTCTTCATTCCATTGATGATGATCCATTCATCCAAAATCAATTCTTTTCGGTCTTAATCCTTGGTGGCTAGTTGCTGCATAATTTTCTTTCCTTTGATTCCATGTATTGCTGTTGTAACTTCTCCTATTTGTCGTGGTTGTTGGTCTCTGATAATAGCTTGTCGAAGAGTGGTTTTGTGATGCCTTGTTCCATGAATATTGATAGGTATTCCATCTTTTTCCTTGATAACGCTGATATCTACCTTCTTGTCTTCCCTGAAATCTTTCCTGATAATGAGGATGTTGATATGGTTTCACATTTGACGGTTTTTCTTCACTCTGCACACCCGTTTCATCTATCTTCTTTTCAGAGAAAATGGCATCCTCTATCCTCTTTGCTTGGTCTTTGATTACTTTAGCCTTGGAGATAATACCATCATATTTGGCATGTACATCCTCTAGATGGAGTTCAACTTTTTCAAGTATCTTCTGGTGGCCGCCTTGAATCTTGTCTTTTTTCTCCCTTTGAAGCTGCAATGTCACCCCCCTTGGGTCATAACAAAATTCCATCTCCAAATGCCCCATTGGTTCAAAGTAATAGAATTTTTCTGCTAGTTTTTTGTGGGACTTCAGTTTAATGGCTAAACATCCTTTGCCTCCTGTCTGTATTTACTGTTAAATCAGTCTCTGGCTCGAAATCTCGGCATATTTATTCTTCTTTTCTTGCTATTTTCTCTTTTCTGGGGCTCACAATAAGAAGGGAGCACCTTTTAAGATGAAACATATTTTTTTTCCTTTTTGGTGTTTACCATCAAACTATATCTTGTGTAGATCTCCAAAATGATTCTGCATTTCTTTCTAGTGGTAAAACTGAAGGTTGATTTTTCAGGTCTGCAAGTCAGATAGATGCAGTTGTAAAATGGAAGATCTGGATTTTTCAAGGAAGGAATCAACAAAAGTTGCAGCATGCTCTGCTTCTAGTTGCAAGGGAATTTCTGTTGGAAAAACAAACACTCAAATTTCCGCAGAACCTGTGTGGTCTCATATGGAAGATACCGTGGAAAAAGGTTCTACATCCATTAAATTCTCTCAATCAGGACAGGTAAAGTGTTCTGAGACGAGGCATGGTAAGCTGCAAAACTTGTTTGAGAATTTGAAACAAGATTTTAGGTCTGAACTGAAGGAAAGGGATGAAAGGATTCATCTTTACAAGAGTCTGTGGAGTGATGCTGAAGCAGCAGTGGATTCCATGTTGTTTGAGATGAAACTCACAAAAATGGAGTTTGAAATGGAGAAGCTAAAGAGAAACAGAGGTGACAACTTTCTCCAAATATCTTTATCTACATACTTCCAAATTTGGTTCTTGCCTTTATTAAATTGAAAATATTTTAAATGCGCTTGAAAATTGACCAAGAATCTTCATTACAAGTAATTGATTTCCAGTTCTGCATGTGCTAGTCTGCTCCACCATTTAGATCTTTGTCGCTTATTGAAAAGTAGAGATCCTATATCACTTGCAGTCTGTGTGTCCATATTTCAATTGTATCTCTGTTTGTATATCATAGTAGATTTCCTCATTTATCTGCTGATTTCCAATACTTGAACAGGTACATTGGAATTTGGCAATATAGACAGTGAAACTTTTGCAAACAAAGAAGCTGTAAATTCTGGGAATTGTCTGCCAGTGAATTTGGAGATAAAAGGAAATGACATTGACTATACTACCATACAAACTTTGAAGGAGAAAAAAGGGCTGGCTGATTTAAATTTAAATCCAGTCATGGATAATGCATCGGAGACAGATGCAAATGGGATAATTCAGAAGAATGGAGGTGTGCTTCTTTCAAAGAACAGAAGTGATCACATTGCCGTACAAACTTTGAAGGAGAAAAATGGGTTGGCTGATTTAAATTTAACTCCACTCATGGATAATGCATTGGAGACAGATGCAAATGGAATAATTCAGAAGCACGGAGGCACGCTTCTTGCAAAGAACAAAAGTGACCACACTGCTGTCCAAACTTTGAAGGAGCAAAATGGGTTGGCTGATTTAAATTTAATTCCAGTCATAGATAATGCATTGGAGACAGATGTGAATGGAATAATTCAGAAGCATGGAGGCATGCATCTTTCAAAGAGCAAAAGTGATCACACCGCTGTACAAACTTTGAAGGACAAAAATGGGTTGGCTGATTTAAATTTAAATCCAGTCATGGATAATGCATTGGAGACAGATACAAATGGAATAATTCAGAATCACAGAGGCATGCATCTTTCAAAGAACACAAGTTACCCCACTGCTGTACAAACTTTGAAGGAGAAAAGTTGGTTGGCTGATTTAAATTTAAATCCAGTCTTGGATAATGCATTGGGAACAGATGCAAATGGAATAATTCAGAAACATGGAGGTATGCTTCATTCAAAGAACAAAATTGACCACACTGCCGTACAAACCTTGAAGGAAAAAATATGGTTGGCTGATTTAAATTTAAATCCAGTCATGGATAATGCATTGGAGACAGATGTGAATGGAATAATTCAGAAGCACGGAGGCATGCTTTTTTCGAAGAACAAAAGTGACCACACTGCCATACATACTTTGAAGAGGAAAAATGGGTTGGCTGATTTAAATTTTAATCCAGTCATGGATGATGCATTGGAGATGGATGAAAATGGAACAATTAAGAAGCATGGAGTCATGCTTCTTTCAATGGACAAAAGTCACAGACCAGCCATTCTAAATAGTAGCCTCATCATTTCTGATCAAAATACATGGAAGCCACATGCAAGTAAAGATACAAAGCAAATGGAGGGTATTCTGACCGAATTGGGAATTTTAGAAGAATATGGTGGTAGCTTTGATTTGAAGAAACTAGATCTGTCCAAATCTCTAGTAAATGATGTTCTGGAAAAGAAACCAATTGATGAATCAGATCCTTTAAGTCGCAAGTTGAATATGGGCCTTAGAATTGATTCTTCTGAAGGAAAATGGCAATACACTGATCAAAGTTTACTTCTAGATCCAGAGGCTAATTCATGGTTAAAGAGCTGTGACAAACCACTTCCATGTGCTCTTGGATCAGTAAAGATTGAGGCTGACTATGCTGAGGGTTATGATAATTTGTTTGGAAAACAGAGAATTCCCTGCACATTACAAGAGTATGAGAGTGGAAACTTTTTCGCAGAAGGAAATCAATTGAAAAGCAGTACAAGTGTTGGTCCATGTGATTTTTCAAGTTCAATATTCATGGGTACATCAATCAGTAATACATGGAAGCCTTCAGATGATGAGGTCAAGTATTTACTTCCATCTGTAAGAACTGGAAGCATTTCTTCTTCTTTGGCCGACAATTTTCATATAGAAAGAGAAAAGTGTGTAGATGTGGAGGATCTAAATGAAGTTTTGTCTTCAAAGTACTCAGAAATTGAGATGCTAGTTTCTAAAGAAAGCAATTTTTTCATGGATACCTTGGGTCAAACTAGCAATATTCTCCTTGACAAAGGTTCGAAGGTCGAAAGCCCCAAGGAGTATAAATTTGTATGTTGTCAAAATGAGCTTGAAAATGCTATTGCCATGCCTACTTCAGGGGAAGCTTCTGAATCAGAATCTAGTTGGGAACAAGTAAATGAGGAAGATTTCTGACTAAATATATTCCCATGACGAATATTCAATTTTTAAAGTTGTAAATAGATACCTAGATCTTAAGAAGGATATTGATAGCCAAGGGAAATGTGGCAAACACCGTGACTCTTAATGAGGATGAGGATCATCTTTGGTTACAATTCTACTGCAACATAACATCAATGTTTATCTTTATCGGTTGTTTCTTTTAATATTCGGTTATATCATTGTATGCAAGGGTGGCTGAACTATTTGAAATATCTTGTATTTCTTTGTGATCGACAAGAGGACTAAACAGTTGAATAGTTGTATTCTTTGTGAGATATAGCTGGTTGAAAACATTGGAATGACATTTATCAATAGAATCCTAGTTTGCTGCCTCTATGTAATCAGTAGTCATCATAATTTAATCGCCATTTCCCCTTACTGTTTCTTCTTCTCTTCTTTTCAGGCAAGGTTTGTCACCAAGAGACATGGACTATCTAAAACTTATTTGTGGGGGTTGTTGAGAAACATATTGTCGAATTTGCTTTCCATGATTCCCTGCTACTATTTGTCCTTTGTTCCTGGTTTGCTGTAGTTTGTAATTTTCTTGTCATCATCTGACGTGATAAAGTGGTTCTGATGTTATGTTCTTACACAACTGTCAACTATTTAGTTTGCCTAAATAGTTTATTTATGTTCATATTACGTCAAAGTTCGCACTTGATGGATGAATAAGTTGAATTTTCATTATTGGCCGGTTGAAGCACTATTCCAAATTCATTATTCAGATCATGTGATTTCGTAGCATTGATTGGAAACCAGTGGCATCCAACAGTTGTCCAGAGCTCAAATTTAACTGCCTTGAAGCATAGTGTTGTGAAGAAAATAACTGTTATGTGAAGTATCATGGTAAAGCTTATTTGCTCTTTAACAGCTTGAATCTTTTCACTCTGGTACACAACTTGCAAAATTTATACCTTTTGATGAAAAATTAATCTTACATTATGGGATTTTAGCAACTATTTTCAGTGGTTGTTCCCCCTCCAAGACCAGGTTCTTATGCATTAATTAACCCGTCTGCCATGGGAGTCAGAATTTTCCCTTCCACTTGCATGTCTAGGCTGTGGCCTACATTTATATTGGTAGGGAATAAATTGTTCTTCTCTTTACCAAAGATGGCGTGGGATAAATGGGGCACTCAGGTCACCCTTTATTCTGTCAGTTTGTTTATTTGTTTTTATTTTATATAATAGTAATAATAATCATCTATTTAAGGTCACTACCAAGCACCAAATTAGTATAGACCCTTTGTTTGTGGGAAACAGAGAAATACTCTTATAGAAAGGTACAAGAGATTAAGGCCAATCATTGAGCTGTCTGTTTGAGTCTCTGACAAAACTGCCTGGATGCAAAGTAACACGGCAAGGCTTGATTGCATATCATGTGAGTGTTTTTGACTTTATTCGCGAGCTCTGCAACGCCCCTTCCATTCATTGAGTGCTATGAATTGTTGCAACGCACTTCTATTTGGTAACACAATGAATCCATTGTTTTCACTTATTATAATTCCATCTCGTCCCTTAAAATCTCTGCATGGAATCTTCTGTAGCATCAACTCAACTCAACTGGATTGATCATCCATAGAATGGTCTCCAGAGAGCTAGCATTTAGGTTCCATTTTCAGCAGCCAAGGACATTGGTTCGTTACTCAGTCCGATATTTTTTTGGCTCCTAGCAACCATATGTTCCTGGAGGTATGTAGTATCATAAATTCAAATAAAATTCGTAAGCAAGCGGTATTGGGTATCATTTGATTCGTCTCGATCGGCTATGTTTCACTTTAAGGGCTTGAAGAACTAAAAAGCTGTATTGGTATCATTTGAGTCGTCTCTTTGCTGGGCTACATGTTTCACTATAAGGGCTTTGAAGAACTTTTAGTTTGTCATTTACCGAATCTGATCCAGTGTAGACATGCTCTAATCTCTGCTCCTACTCTTCTTTCTTATATTGTTTACGCAATCTACAATACTTTTTCTTTGAGCCATTCACTAAATGGTTGTATTTTTTTTAGTTGATACATTGTTTACGGAATCTACATTACTTTTTCTTTGAGCCATTCACTAAATGGTCGTAATTTTTTTAAGTTGATACAATTAAGTTCTATTAAGTCACAACATCTTTATCATACTGAGCTGTAAAAAGCCTTTCAAAGGTTCTTTCTACTCAAAAAATTAATTTCTCTTTCTCTGACCTGTAAAAAGGCCTTTTTACTCAAAAAAAAATTAATTTCTCTCTATAGATGTAAGGAGAATTATGAAATGAACTTCAGTTGGATTTTTTTAAAACAATTTTTACTTCGATTGGTTTTTTTTCATTTTTTAAAGGACAAAACCTCTTTTATGAAAGTTTCAATTTTATTTGATGTTTATTTTTATTTTTATTTTCAATTTTATTTGATGTTTATTTTTATTTTCTGATGATTTATAATGATGGAAATGAATTTAAAGAGTTAGTTGAACAATGCTGCGGATCATTTGGCTAGTTTACATTGGTAAATATGTTGTAAGCAAGGTTGCAGAGCATTTGACTAATTTACATTGGTAAATAATAGATTTTGTTATATAAGAAAACACCAAAATTTGTTCTGAAAAAAATATAATAATACAAACATTGAATACAATGTATTATTATTTAGTTGATTGTTCATCAAAAATCAAAATAAATAATATAATACAAACATTGAATACAATGTATTATTATTTAGTTGATTGTTCATCAAAAATCAAAATAAATAATATATGTATTATTATTTAGTTGATTGTTCATCAAAAATCAAAATAAATAATATATGAAGATTATCACATTCTTGTAACCATCCTTGGGATTACTAATTTTATTAACTGGAAACCATTCAATTTTAAGATAGAAAGAAAATGCATTTTTTTTCATGTATGTCAAGTCTTTCCCCTTCATTTTAAGTTATTTAACTTGACCATATTAAGTATAGTGATTCGTTACTCTGGAATGAAATTGAGTCCATGTTTAAAATTTTTGTCAAAATTTTATGAAATTTATAATTAAAAAATGATCTGTTTATGACACAAGAATTTTAAGTAGCTCTTTCTATGTTTCCTGACCAAGCTTATCTAAGAAGAATCCAAAACTGTTACACATATTTCCATTATCAAATTAAAAAAAAT
>CBVK0101351272.1:0-13949 GCA_900067695.1 Picea abies
AAATGGCATGACAAGAACTATCCATCTAGGATAGTTTCACTAAAAAATTCACTGGCCTTCATCTCATTATTCCACAATTAATCATGGGTTCCCTAACCATACTTCTAGGATAACTCAATCTGAAAAGTGTCTTCCCGTGAGGGTTGTCACCATAAGGGGAACACTTTGGAGTTCATCCATTTGTACTTATTATCAACCATGACAATACAATAATGAGTCATCTTTACATCAAACAAACTTGGGTCCATTACCCAAACCTTTGCGCTACCGGACTTTATTCAAGGGTTGACATCAATGACAACCAACCTTAATCAACAAGGATTATGCACTTAGTAGATACAATGTGTGAAACTTCCTTCTTTACAATTATTATGAGGATAAACAACACCAAATTTCTATGATTATTGCTGTCAACAAGCAAAGAGATCCTTCCATCAAGACGTATGTGTTCTATTGTATTATTGCAGCATAGTAATTGTAAATGATACATGCTAGCTTGGTAATACCTGAAGAAACTATAAATCCCTATAAATGATACATGCTAGCTTGGTAATACCTGAAGAAACTATAAATCCCTAGCTCTTGAGTGCACCATATAAAAATTTGTAGGAGAATGAGATTGATCCTTATTAATGGTACCACAATAGATTGTGTGTATAGTTATTTGTGACCTACACATGGATACTTGAAAAATGGTTACCCATAATTAATTGTGTTTGTACTTTGATCTCTCAACTATTCTCAACTATTTGATTTTTCACAACACCTATTTCCTATTGTGTGTTCAAAAGAATCTAATCAAGATTCATTTCTCCATATTCAAAAACCATGTGAATATGAGAATCTTTAGTAATTTATTTATCCTTGAATTTTTAGTCTCCTATCATCACACCCTTGGATAAAATTTTGTTTCTAATCTCATAGTCAATAAGTTGTATAATATAGTTTTTTATGTGCAATTGAAATAGGTAATCCATCTCTTGATAAAAATTGTATGCGGTAGAATAGTTGTGGATTTTTAGTTTTATTTTTTTAAGGGAATAAATGGTGTAATTTGATGATGTAACTTTGTATACTATGCTGCAACCATTGTTTCCTTATGATTTCAATTTTTTTGCAAGTAAACTAAATGGGATGAATGATGTATTATTGGCCTTTATATGAACAAACATTGCACTAGGACTCTTATTTCTTGATCTTGGTTCTTGGCATTGACCCTATCTTCATTACGCTTCTCGAATCATTAGTTAGAAATGATATACTTTGTTGCGTTCTTAGATTACCATTTTCTTCAGCAGTCTAGGTAATCTCTACCAAGCTTCTAATGGTGTTTGGAGGTCAAAGTATTGACTCCACCCTAGATTATTTGCATGGATGTTTATGGAACAGTGGGGCACCTTTCCCTTTTCTACCTATGAATGTTTGGAATCTTGGATTGGTTGGATTCAATTTTCCTTTGCTCATTATATGAGACTTTTTCCCCTGCAAGTGAGGATCGAACTATGTTGAATAACCCAAATATTGCATGGTATGTTTGTTGGGTATGTGTGGAAAGAATTGAAGGTGTTTGATCCTGGGCTTGTGCATTTGGTTTCAATGTGTTAATGGAGGTCGATATCACCATGTATTCAACACCAAATCCACTAAACCCAAGTGAAATGGACAAGGAAGGCTCTAAGCAAGGAAGAAGCTTGCATTTCCTTTCCATTGTGTGATGTTTTCATGGTAATTAGGTTGATATGAGGAAAGGGTAAAACTATTTGTACATTTACAACCTCCATTAATTGATTAATTCATTCTTTTCTATTTTGGGTAGGAATCCTTTTTCATGACCTCTCTATATCTCATTGTTTTTCAACAAAATGCACAAAGACCAAGCTCTACTTGACCTCTTTCACTGCTATGTTTATGATTATGAGCATTGAAATATACAACTCCAATACTTGATATTTGTGACATGTGTATCAAAAGAAAAATATGTGAGGCTCAAACCCAAAGATATGTTTCCATACTATGTTGCAACATATATGTTTAGGTTGATTTCAACCTACGTATGAATGGATTAGTTATGGTTTGAATGGTTATCCACCTAGAAATTAGATTAGATGATATTAGCATCAAAGTGTGCATACATTTATGTGCAAATTGTTTCTTGGAATATTTAGATCAAACATAAACTTTGTTTCTTGGAAATTTAGGAAATGGGATATAACCTTGTATTTATGCATTTCTAACATGAAGGGAAAAACATGCACTTCATTTCTATTGTTCCCCTTGCATCATGGGCCTATTTATCCTCTTTCCATGTTAATTTTGGAAAAATGTGATTTCCTTTATCTTTTGAAAGCTTCTAGATACTCTTTGAAACAAATTGATGCACTGGAATAAGGGGTGACTTGGTCTTTAGGGCCAATATTTCTCCCTTACTAAATTATCTTAGGGGTTTACTTATTGCGTATTTTGTAACTTGAATGGTAAACACTTGAAAATTATCAATTGAAAAACTTGGAAGCATATTTACTAAGTGTCTAAGGGAGCATATAGTATAGAATTTGTTAACGATGTTATCTTATTTGAGGTTGGCACCTTATTTGTTAACAAGTAATTTTTCCTTCAAGACCAGATATGAACAAATATAATATTATATATATATATATATATATATATATATTGACACGTTCGTTGGATATCCGACATACGTGATGTAGGATATCCTATGTTAGGTTCATTAGATATCCACCGAAACGAACCGTCAGATGCATAGCAACGTCGTCAGGCGTATTGTGGGACCATCAGTTATCCGATGCATATCCTACGTTAGGATCATCGACTCTCCGACGAACCCAACCGTCAGATGCATAACAATGTCATCGGATGTACTATGGGATCGTCGATTATCCAACACATATCTTATGTTAGGCTCGTTGGCTATCTGAGGAAACCAACTGTTAGAGGCATAAAAACGTCGTCAGACGTACCGTGGGACCATTGGTTAGCTGACACATATAACTGACAAGTGTTGGACATCACATTGTCGGGTATATGGCGCCTCTGAAAAAGATATCCTACTTGGCAGTCGGATATCCGACGGTAGTGGATGTCAGAATTCCGATGAATATATGTTGGAAATAATGACAAATATGAATGATGTTTTGGTCCTTGCGACTGTCGGCATATCGATGAAATTGTGTCGGATATTCGTCGATCCACTTTTCATCAGATAATTTGACTAAATTAAACTGACAGATCTGGTAGCCACGTTTTGTCAAAGTATCGATGGACATGCCTTGAAAAACTGACGTACAACCATCGAATTTTGTCAGAATTCCAGCAATTTAGAGAAGGCTTCCAAGATGAATTCATCAAGCATACACTCTCTCAACTTTCAATTTTTTTTAATCATTTTTTTGTTTTGGTTTCCTTAGGTGTGGTACCGACATATAATCCACCCTATTTTTAAATCATGAGATAACTCAAATACCAACAATTACAGAAAAAATATGATTGGACACACCTTCTCCAATCTCTATGCTAAAGTGCTTCACTTATGGATTTTAGATGAGCGTGAGAGGAGGCATCTCAGGGTTAGAGGGAAGAAAAGGTTTCGCTTGAAGTACCAGACCATTAACCATATCATTCACTCTCATGGCCATTATTTAGGAGGCTATCCATCTCTCTTTGGAAGTATTTTGCTGCTTTGTGGACTTTCAAAAAGCATTTGACATGGTCTCGAGAGAGGATTTATTTCAAAGACTTAAGGATATTGGAATTTTGGAGGCCCTCTTAGCTACCATTATGAGATTCTATGAGTGGGTCCTTGGTCATATCCATACAACACATAACCCTTTTTATTTCATTTAGAGCATAATTGGGGTTAAACATGGGTGTCTTCTCTCATTGACTCTCCTCGAGATCTGTATTGAAAATCTAGAGTCTTTTCTCTAGAAGCATATTCAAGAAGATGATGGTTGTCTTCTACACCATGAGTTGTTATCTCTACTTTATGAAAATGATTTGATTCTGTTGGCCTCCTTGATCGAGGGCCTATAAAGGTAGATTGATGCTTTATCTAGTTTCTATGATCTCTGATGGTTGATGGTTACCCTATGTAAAACCCAGATTATGATCTTTAATTCATCAAAGTAGGCTCTATTTGATTTCCATTTCTACTTCCAAGGGGAATAGATAAAGATAACCACAATTTACACATACTTGGGGGTTCAGTTCATGAGACAATGTTTCAACTTATGAAATTCCCTCCATTGTTGACTTAATAAGTGATATGGATCCTTTTCCATTATTGAGAGACTATCCTTCTAGAACCACTTCCAGGATATCTCGTCCTAGATGCACCTCTCATCCATGATCGTTGGGCCACTGTACTTTATGGTTATGAGGTACGGGGACTAAATTATTTTCAAATCAATTGTGATTCAATAGAGAGAGTCAAGACCCTTGTCCCTAGGTGTATCATCCAAAGCAAGTAGACTATTCCCCAACCCATTATTCAAGTGGAGTTTGGATCCCAACCTATTTTCCTTGGAGCCCTTTCGATTGGTCTCTTTTCTTGAAAGAGTCGATATTTTTGGGGACTTAATGTATAGGAAGGATGGATATCCCTATTTAGCATTGTGTTATATAGAGTCCATGGCCTCAACCAACCCCCTCAAGTGCACTTGATGTTGGTTTTCATAGGTTTCATGGTTGCTTCAATCAATGGCCATCTCTCTAGATTGTCTTCCTCCATTTAGGTACTCCCTTGATGCCCTAGGTCACCTCCTGTCATCCAAGTGATACCTAGATCACACCTATGAGGGTATTTCCCTAAAGATAACATTTTATGCTCAGCTCCAAACATCTAACCTCCATACACAAGAAAGCACTAGATGGCTATCCTTAGGATCCTCCTTCGTCAGTTTTAGGTGGGCTCCAAAAAAATGATCTGGATTAAGATGGATCACCACCTCCAATGGCTAGATAGGGTTTTCTAGTTGTGTCACTAATAGAATTTTAATATAGAATAACATATCATTTTTCAATGCACCATACACTATGATATTAAAGGGAGATATTACTACCTATTTTAAGAATTAGGGGTTCCCATTTCCTCCTTATTTCACTACCACAACTATAATTTTTTTTCCTTCTTCACAAGGGAAGCATTTGGACAAGATCTCAATCTCTACATATCCCATCCCAAACATGGGCCTTCTAGAGGGTTACCTTTTGCTTCCTAGTTGTCTCATATAATAAGGGAAATAAGTGGCAAGCAATGACTCACGAGACTTTAGATCCCATATCAATGTGACCCTGCATTGCCCCCCCACCACCCCCCAACTTTCTTAAGAGGTGGTGAGTTAACCGACCTCCATGAGGCCTATTAGGGGATTCCACTCCAGGTCACAAAGCACACACCACTAATGTAGTATATAGTTCAACTCCATGAGGTTTCAAAGTATGGCTCCCCCCTCCCCAACTACCACCCTTGAGTTTTTCTCTAGTAGGCATGCTTCCATCAAGGGTTTCTTCCCCATGACCTTCGATGTCGGAAGTTGGGATTCTTCATTCTTGGGCTCCCCATAAGATAATATAAATAGGCCCTCATCCTCAACTACTCCTCGAAGGATATCATCCATTACTACATTGGCTCTTTCATTTTTATTAATGACTCTATTAAGGAGCCTGCATCTCAATCCCCTCACTTGTCTTTGGAAAATAACTCCAATAGAGATTGAAATAAAATAACATAAATAATTTATTTCATTGGTACCTTATTTTATATCTTATGTTAGCTAGATATTTTGGCTTTCGACATTTAGCTAGATACTCAGTTATTTATCTTTTCTGCTTTCAGTTTTGACTTAGGATTTGCTTTTGCACTCCCACTTGGTACCTACACTAGATGTACTATTTAGTCCCTTAAAATGATATTATCTTATCTTATCTGTCTTGAGAAAATGGATATATTTGATATTCCTCAACCCCAGACTCTAATAAAGGAGATAGGCTAAGGCCTCAAACTCTATCACATAAAATCAAGGAGGCAATTGATATCCTTGTTGAATAGATTTGAAGAGCCCAATCTCTATTGACTTAATTATGTTAATGGTGAGATAAGAACATGTGTCTACAAATAAAATTTTAATAACCTAAGGGAAGGGGGTGCAAGGCCTACATAATGGCCAAGATGATGGGCACTCAACATATTCCTCTTGAAAACAATCTTCAAGAAAGAGGTATTGAAGCCAATGGTATGATTCCCTTCCTTGTGCTTTCAAAATATAATGATGTAACCTAGAAATTTGTTTCCATGGAAAAATTCCTCAGCGAAACCATCCAATAACTTCCTCATAGTCTATGAATGGTGCTCAAGGTAAATGTCATCAGTGGACAACATGTACGCCTAACCTCGAGGGACCTGGGGGGATTCAACCCCATGAACTCCTTGGTAGATATGGCTTCAACATGGCAAGTAAAATCACTTGATATAACCCTTAGGGCCATGTAATCTAGAATATATCAACCCTTCATGAATCATTGTTGCTTTGACTAGATTATGTTGGGGAGAAAATATTTCACCATCAAAGCCATTGCCTTAGACAATTTTTTTAAGAGACATTAATAAAAGTGACTAGGTGCCAATTACTTCTTTGAGAAGGATCCCTAACCTTATCAATGAATTTTGTATTACATCTATTGACGATATCTCCTAATGAATTGCTTTTAATGGCTTAGGGCCCACAAAATCCTAGGTGGATTTATAAAATTCAAACAAGAAGTTACAAAGCCAAGTAAATTTCCCATTGACAATCTTTAAAAAAGTTGTGGATAACACATCGACAGTTAATGGTTGCTCACACGCAAAAATTTGAAACTCGTACAATCTATGAGTTACAACATCACTCAAGTTTGCATGGTCACGTTACACTCATTTTTCATTTCTTGAGATTGAAAAGCCAACTTATAGTAATTAAGAAACTCATATATATCAACACATTGTGTTATCCTATTCTTTCTATTTTTTAGATTTGTATCCCTCCTAGGGGATTCATTAGTGGCCAAGGCTCCAAATAACGATTTAGTTGACATATCTCCACTTTTGGTCCAAATAAGTTGAGGCCTAATTTGGGTCCATTGGGTTTTCTTGCCTCAACAAATTTCAAGGTATGATACATCTTGGTAACGCAAGCCTGCAACTTCTCAGTAAATGGGTTGAGTCACAACCTTTTGCTAACAACCAAGGGCCCTTTTGCCACCTCTCCTAGGAAACTTTTTGACAATTGAAAATTTCCCCTCAAAATCTCTAAGTAACAAGTTTATCCTAGCAACAACATCATTCCACCATTCAATCCAACTTTTATCTCCCCTTGAACATGGAAACAAATTGTAGAACAAATATATAGAAACAATTGGAATTATTCAAGTGAGGAACATTGAGGAGGTAGTGAGAGCTAGACACTGAAGGATTACCTAAATAAAAATGATAGGCCATGATCAAAGAGAGTGGCTTCAACCATTATTGAATGAACCTAGACACTTATTTTCATATGCAAAAACATTTTTCATTCCAAATCGTTATCAATCCTCTTGCAATTTGAAAGAATGAGTGAGATATACCTCTTACATGGGTATTGAGAAAGGAAATGCCAATACAATGACATATTTTCCTTTAACATCATTAGTGCGACAAAATTTATGTCCTTACCCTTGTCAACACATCATAGATGGACAATTTGATAGCATGACCCTATCAATATGTTTTAGGACCATATGTCTCACCATTCTCAAATTAGGTCATGTGAAACATAAATTAGAGTAGTCATTTTTTGTATAGGTGTTTGGTTTATTCATGTGTAGACTTGACCACAAACTAAACTAGGCCTCATTCCCAATGACTTCATCAAGGGGGAAGAAGGATTACTTATCTTTCTAAGAATTGACCATATTGAAATCCATGTAGATCCGTGAATTAGCCTCTAGCATCTCCTTTGCCATTCAATGTTTGAAGGTTTCCCTTTCAACCACATCATTTGATGCATAAATATTGAGAATTCTCAATATCTTGTCATCCAAATGTAACAACATTTAGAGCCATATCTAGGTTGGAGCAAGGTCCTAATTTGAGACACAAGTAGCAAGCTTAGGTAATAGAAACATTACTACACTTTTTCTTCATCATACCTAGGAAGAAAGGTTACATTAGAGCTTGTTTCCCCTCACATTCACATGAGTGGTCAATTTTATTTTCATCACATGACAAGAATTTTAGGGGTGACTTATAAGGAGGTTGATGACACACACCTTATTTTTCTTTGCTTGAAAATGGTTGAGCATAGTGGTCCTTCTTGATGGATCACATGGTTGATGCTCTTTGTGGTTTTACATGCTCATTTGATGTGGGTTACCTTGGTTGATGGTGTTGTTGGATGATGATGATGTTCATGCATGGATTGGTTCATGGTGATGCTCCTTGCATGTTTTTGTTGTTGTGATAATTTGATGATGATGTTAGTTCTTTGCCTCATGGTTCCTTGCATATTTTAATAAAAGCTTGGTCATGACATTGTTATTGGATTGATGAAATTGTGATTCTTGAGAAGAGATGCCTAATGTTTTCCTAAAATAGTGATTAATCATTAATAATGATTAACGATTAATAGAAACATATGTTCTAAACCAAAAAAAATAAAAATAAATAGAGAAAGACAAGGCAAAGTTAATTTTTTTTAATAAAGGGGTCACCCCTTTAACTTTGATGAAGACACATAAATAAAGATTATATTAGAGATGGCTAAAAGGGGAATGGTGTCATGTTTAAAAGGGACCACCCTCTTATGTTAAACTCATGCAACGATTAAGTCATGGCATCGTACATCCATTTGGGTTGATTTTTTTATTTGAAGTATAAGTAATAAGTGGATATGACGTCATTCCATGGGGGCCACCATACCATAACGTTATCCATGAAAATATATTGGAGTTCCTTTGAAATTAAAAGACCTACATGTGCATGTATAAGTTGAGCCAAGAAGAGGCCGTAAGGGCCACATAGGATAGAGTCAGTGGCTCGTTGTATGGTAGTTTGATGGAGCCGCCTTGGAAACCACCGTCTAACATATGGAATCAAGGAGCCACCAAGCTGCTGCTTGAATGGGGCCACATCCACATTTATTAAGCTACAAAATTTGCTCCCTTAAAGCCTACGAGTTGTATTCAATTGCAGAGGATGGAGCTGTCGTATGGAATGTCATGTATGTTGGGTCCTAAATGACGCTGCTATATTTTATGCTATGAATCTTTGTCTATTATGATCGTTAGATTTAGTGGATCAAATGGTTAAGAATACATGTTTCCTCTTTGGAGATTATAGGTTCAAATGTAGAGGGGATAGGGTATGTACATCTCCGTAAACTTTAGCAGTGAAATTGTTGCGCGAAGGGGGTCCCTTGTCCCACAAACAAGGGAGTCTCATACACCAATTGGTGTCTGGCTTGGTCGTGACCTTAAAAAACGATTATTATTATTATTGATATTTCATGCAAGTCAATTTGATGCGTGTCGTACAACACATGGGTGACATCTTCAAAAATTTAATGGACCTGTGCAACACATGAAGGGGGGACCTTTATGGAAGCCACATATTAGTCAAATTGTGGTTCATGTGTAGTATGGGGCCATCCCTTTCATTAGATGTGGTGAGTTATTCATGGATCTGCTACAAATTTGTTAGATCGATTCTTTAGAACTTGGTGTGTAGACATTTCAAAGGCCAAAGTCAATTGACCAAAACCTATCCATGCTATTTGGGTGAATTAGTTGAAGAAGCCTCTTTGCTATTTTAATTAGTTATTGCAACTAACTCAACTATTCTATTATCGTTTACTTGGTCATTGAAGTTAGTTAGATCAAGATAATGTTATTTTTATTTTCCTAGAATATTTTATTGGAGGAAGTTGAGATGTCAACAAACTTCTTGCTAATTTTAGTAAGCAAATTGATGAGAGTCTTATTTTATTGTATTTTTTGGATAGAAAAGTGGTTCTAGAAAAATAAATAATATTTTATTGTATGAGGAGTTAGAGCTCAAATTTATATAAGGATTTGCTCTCTTCATTTGCAACTTGTGAAATTTTGGAATGAAGGAACTTGTGAGCAAGCTAGCTCCAAGAAATTAGTTGAAGGTAACTTTTGTTTAGTCTATGTTGTTATTTATGTACTCTATTATGCATGAAAAATATGTTGTAGGAGCACCATTGGTAAATTTTATGTGTAGGTTGAGAGTGACGAAGACAAATCTAGGAGTAACTTGTCTTAAAAGGAGTAGCTAAAGCCACATGTATCCATAGTGGGAAAAAACTTGTGTTTTGTCTTTAAGATGAGGGTTTAAATCCATATACGTCATTTGTGAGTAAAAACTTAATCACATAAAGGAGTGTTGGTGAGGTGATTGTGGCCAATCTCTTAATTCCACAAATCTTCATCTAGGTGTTGGACTTTGCATATTTGAGTGTGAGATTGTGTGGTAACATTTTGGCACCATTGCCATAGATAAAGTCCATTTCCCAGATATTGTAGATGAGCTACATCTTGGTTTATGTTGAAGATCTTTCTCATCTTGGTGACTTCATTGAGGGAAGAAACCCTTTTCCCTATTGTAGAATTGAAGACTTGTTTTTTTTTTTTTTTGTCGAAACAAACAACATTTGAAGACATCGATTTCATCTTGGCAACTCCACTCATCTCTATTTGGAAAAGCATGAAGGTATATCTTGCATATTTTTTAGATTTGATATTTCATGTTGAAGAGTTGTAAAGAATAATGGCTCCTTGGAAATTTCATGAGATATATCCTACTCTAGATGTACATAAAATTCCAAGGCACCCAAACCATTATTCTCCAGAATGGTTAGAAGACCTTCCAAAGTTTAATGGTGATGATTATTGTACTATTCATCATGTTATAGAAATCTTGAGATATACTTCAGAAATCAATGTAACACATGATTATGCATTGTTAAGATTATTTTCATATTCTTTGGAAGGTGAGAAAAAGAGCTTAGGTTAAATATTGTAGTGGTCCTAGGTTGATCTGATCTTTTGTCAAAGTCTTCTTCAAATGTTGGGGTCTTCACTTGCAAAGGTTTGAAGATGATTTTGAAGTTGTCTTTGCAACCCTACAAGAAAATGAAGAAACATCCCAAGCCTCCAAGCATGAAGACCAATAGCTTGAAGAGTATGATGATGAAGAAGATCAAGAGCCACCTCTTGACCTTATCCACAGATATTTTGATATTTAAGATCAAAATCAAAGTTCCATTGAAGGCCAAAGGCATGAAGATGGAGGTGAAGATGAAGAAACATGCATTGAAGATCAAAAGGTCATTGAAGAACCTTGCCATGAGTCCATCCATGAAGATCAACAACATGAGAAGACATCTCCTTCACCCACTTCACCGATTCATGAAGAAGAAGTTTGGGTAAGCTATGATTTTATTTAAAACTCTGAAATCAATAACACATCTATTGAGGGTTTGGAAGAAAATTTATATTTGAATTTATTTGCTTCTACATCTAATGAAAATATGGGCAGTCAAGAGTGTATTGATTTGAACATGCATTTTTAGAAATTAAATCATAATATAGATGAGGATTATTGGAAATTTCTAGGGGATCCAATGTATGATACATTTAGAGAATGAACTACAAATTTTGAGGCTTTTGGACAACCTAGTATGATAGAAGCAAGTCTAAATAATCTTCATGAACATTTTCAACCATATTTAGAAGTTTTTGTAGATCATTTTCAACCATGTTCATTTGTAGTAGATTCAAAAAATGTATAGATTCAGGAACATGTACATGAATAAATTTCTAGCCACTTTCATCTTATGATAATGATTAATTTTTATGTAAATTGGAAGTTGCAAACAATTATTCTATTGTTGGAAAATGTATGGACTAGTAAGATACATATGTAGATCTTATAGAAATTTATTGCGTTCAAATATGGACCAACCAACGATCACATGTACTCATAAATTAATTTTCATATCTGAAAATGAATTTTGTAACTTGTTTTTATACTCATCTAAAGATAGTTTTGTGATGGAGAAGCCTAAAAGTGTAATTCTTGAGGATAGATGTGATGTTCCAATTTATGATGATGTATCATATTGTAATACCCTTGTTTCCCCCAACTTGTAAATATAATTATATTTTTCTAAAAGGGTAGAGTAAATATTTATGCTACTAATATAAAAAGGAAAATGTTGGACAACTGCTGAGGCGGATTGCCTATACAGGTCATGATGCCATGAGAGGGAAACACTGAGGAAATTTCCCTTGCCAATTTAAAATTCAATAAAAATCCATATTGCCTATTTTCTAGAATTGTGGTTAATGAAGGAAGTTGGTAGTTGAACTATCAACTTCCCACATTTATGAAAAAGAATGGGTATTGTACCAGAACTTCCTTGCTTCATAAGCATGGGAAGAAAAGTACCCATATAGAGGATTCTGGCCTAACCCACGAATTGGGGGATTTGACCCACAATAACTTGTTGAAAAAGGAAGGAAATGAAGGGAAAATTGCAAGCAAAGAAGAGGGGAGATAGTTGGGTATGGGAGCCATTTTTTGAGTAGAGAGGATGTAGAGGAATGGGTCCGGTGACCATTTCTGAAGAGGGAGAGCATGTGCAACTCTCTGGTTCTGAAGAGAATTGAGAAATGAATATGTTTCTGGGTACAATAATTTTTGGGCAATGTTTTCTAACCAATCTGATAAATGAGGTTGAAAAGAAGATAAATGACTGAGGAAGCACTCATTGCAGACCCCCTTGCTTGGTGGAGAGAAAACTGATCTACCAAGTTCACGTGAGAAGAGGAGAGTGACCTTTGTCCCTGATTGTTGCTGAATAGAAGGAAAAATCTCTCTCATAGCATCATGATCTAGCTAGGGGGTGGCCAGTGGTAAATCCTTCCAGGAATTGATGTGCCCACGGTTGGGTGGAAAAGGGCACCCCTTTCAGCAGTTGCAACACTATCTAGTTTCTAGATAAGTATATTTTGTTAAATCTTTGTAGTGTTAAGATCGGAGAAAACTATATACTATGTTTTAAGGTTGTGTAAGTTTAATTTTTGACAAAAGTGGCTTGAGAAATTTAAGTAAAAGGAAGAGAATGTTTTAGCTGAAGCTCATTTGATTTACTTCTTTATCTCTCAACTATATGTGTGTTAAAATAAGATTTATGGGAGTGAATTTTGTGATCGACTGCATTGCACAGTTTAATGCATGCTTTGACAATGATGATTGAACAGTTAAAAATCTCTATAAAGCCTTTGAAAAAAGAGAGAGTGATTTTCTGCATAATAGTGTTCTATTTTAGCTTATCCTCAAGCCTTATTACAAAAAAATTAGAGTATATCAGATCCAGGTTTGGACTATAGGGAAACGACCCAAACATTTAAAAATGCAAAAATCATTACAAATAGGTAGTAAGGAAAATAATTTTGGAATTATACATGACACTTCTTACTTGAATTCAGAGTGCAATAGCCCTTAAGTTTTTTTTGGGCATTAATAACAATTATGCTAAACTTGTGTTAAATATCCTATAAATTTGGGAAGAATCCCCTTAATTTTTGATGGGTTGTAAATCTTGGTAGAAATACTGGATTTTATTGTGAAAGAAATTCTTGCCTTAGGACCAATTTCCTTAAATCTAGGCAAGGAAAGTAAAGCTTAAGAAGGAGAAAGTTTACTCCTTTACGTGCAAGGAAGGGAAATTATAAACCATATTTTAAATGGAGAAAAAATCCCTCATGAATATGCTTTTACTTCACTATTCTAAAAGTATGGAAAATAAGAAATAGTTTTCATTTCCTTTTAATTACAGGTTTAATTAAATAAAATTTCAAATTAAACCTCACCAGACTTTGAATATGTGCAC
>CBVK0101351329.1:0-19748 GCA_900067695.1 Picea abies
CTATATCTATATCTATATATGTATATATATATATATATATATATATATATATATATATATATATATATATATATATATATATATATATATATATATATATATATATATATATATATATATATATATATATATATATATATAGTGATCATGGCCACAAAAAATAAGTACATAGTGGATCTATGTCAAAATAGATCATAACCATGAAAGAGATAGATAGTGGATGTATGTCTTAGAATCATAGGAGGATATTTGGAAACAAGAGTTGTACAAACTAATCCTCCGCAAGTACCAATGGTATAGAAAGGAAGTGGTACTGTCCAATGCAACTCATGAAGCAACATAAAAGAAGTGATACTAATACAAACCCGAGGTCTTCAAGTCAAACCATCGATAGTATGATTCTACACCATGAGAATAAATATGAGTTCATTTTAGAGGTTGTTGTTTACACAATAGGTATGATCATGCAACTGAGTTCATTTTAGAGGTTGTTGTTTACACAATAGGTATGATCATGCAACTTAATGGTGTTTTATGACAATGCAAAAATGAAACACTATAAGAACATTGTTGTCTTTATGAAACAAAGCTTATCTTTAAAAAGAAAATGAGGATTTATGAACGTTTCAAATGCAAGTTTTTCAAATTTGGATGAAATTATTTCCTTTTCTTATATGCAATGCAACTTTTCTTTTCCAAGGAAAATGCAACGCAAATTTTTCGAAAGATACACAACTTTTGGCTTTCTTTTCCAAAACTGAAAACTAACAAAAAACAAGAAACCCTAGATGCCTACAAATGCCACTAACATTTTATGAATGCAAGAAGGAAAAAAAGTATGCTATAGCTAAGATTTTTTATTTTTCCTTGTGAGTTATGAAGAAGACAAAAACTACAGGAAAAACTAATCTAAAAAGCAACACTCTTATATGATTTTTTGCAAACAAAACAAAAGCAAAGCTTGAAAATGACTGCAACTTTTTGTTTTTTTATTTAATGACGGAAATGTAAAATATAAAATTAGAACAAATCTTAAACCAAGACTTTTAGATTATACAACAGTCTGCAAAAGCAATCCAGAAACCAAAAGACTCTAAAGAACTCTTTACAACACTAAGAAAATCCAGAAGAGACTCAAAACCATAAAATCATCCATAAAATTGTTTTTCTTTTAGTTTTATAATCAAATATATACCTTTGGGACTGTTAAGGACACAAACAAAAACCTATAGATCTTAGGAGAACCCTAAGAGACCAAAATAAGACCCTAAACAAGCAAAAATAAAAATAAAACCCTCTTTATAGGACTTGCACGTGCATGTCACCAAGACAAGGTGCATATGTATGCATTGTGTCTTCTTTTAGGACATGTATGTATGCTTCTGTTATTGAAGAATAAAGTGTACAATACCCAAAATTTCAAGAAAATGTAAGAATTAAACTAGATTTGAGGACTGGAAAGAAAGACCGGGTTTCTAAACAATTGAACTCAAGAAAAAAAATAGAAAACAATCAAGAAAACAAAACAAAATAAATGCAATCACCCTAAACTAACCCAACATGAGATGATCCCCGTTATGGTTGCCAATTCTTTTGACAGATAAATTTCTCCTATAGTTTTGGGTTACAACCACAACATGGAATTGACCAAAAGATCACACTCAATTCCACAAAAACAATCAAGTAATATTAGAACTAACTAACTTTCAGTCGAAAAGTGTGAGACATACCTGGTTCCAAATGTTTGTTGACGATCCCTCAATTGAAACCTTTCTCTCCAATATTCCTTCAAACACTTGCACACAATGAAGAAGAAAATTGGAAAGGGGTAGTTGAAAGATAACTAATTCTCACACAAGATGATTGAAAATAAATCCATTAGTGTTTTAGCTAATAAACCTCCTAAATGAAATAATCATAAACTAAAACATGAAATAAGATGAGAAAGAGAGTTATTTTATTAATAAACAACAAAATCAAGGGTAGTTACCACTTGTAATTTTTGTGGCACTACTATGGAACTAGACTCTAGGTCCCTCCACTTGGGATAATGATGATCAAAATTACCTCCAACTCCTATGCTCAAGAGGGTCCAAGAAATATGAATTAACTCTTCATGACAAGATAAGAGGAGCAAGGATGGATGAAGGGATAAATCGGAAGCACATGAAAAGGTTCTCACAAACAAGGAAATATATGGCCAACATGATAGTGAAAAATGGCATGATGATCTCTCCTCTACCCCTTGGATCCTTTTTATACTCCATTCAAGTGGTTTGAGTAGTTATCCATGGGCAATAAGGGTTGGGTACCAATGGAACCCATAAACCCTGCCCAAAATTTAGAAACATTATATTGTTTTAGCCAAATATATGTGTACACAGGTTGATAAAGAGAAACTTGTGTATGTACGAATGTTGCATAGCTGATATGGCACATACAACTCAAAAAATGTGTCTTTTTAGTTATTTCTAAGGAGGCATAAAGGGGAATTGAGTCTACAATAAGGGAAATGGTATATGAATCAGGCCAATAGAGCATCAATGCAGATGAAGTGGAAAATGATGTTAATGGAAATGACACCAAGAGAGGTAGGCATAGAAGATCTTGACCTCAAAGATATTGTGGAAAGGGAAGGAATAGATAACATACTAGAGCAATGGAAAAGGCAGGGCATAGACAATGTACCAATGGAGCAACTAGACTGTATCCAATACCTATTCCTCCTAAGGGAGGAAGCAAAATCCAAAGGGATCAAACACACACACGGGGAGATAGGACACCTAGGTATCAAAGCAGGAGAGGGACAACCACAACTCTCACCCCAAGCAGATGTGAAGGGAGAAAGGCAAGAAATCAAACAGCATAACCCTATAGGAACTAGGAGCTCTGCTAATAAATTCAGGTAAAATCAAGAAGCTCTTTCCCAACTTCCCCCCACATATTTAAATCAAGATTATAACATGGAATATTAGAGGCCTAAAAAGCCCACGAAAACAAATAATCCTTAAAAAACAGACTAAGGAAGGAACAATCGGACCTCTGTTTCATCCAAGAGACAAAATGTACTGTAGATAGAATGGAAACAATCAACAAAAAACAATGGAGCAAGTACAAGACATTGGTTGTCGAAGGACAATAGATGGCATGCGATATTCTCACTTTGTGGAACCCACAAGTGATGAATCTACTAGCAGTTGAAGCCACCAGATACACACTTTCAGTTAACATGCAAATCATAGGTAACACAGAGGTGATTCTATGCACTAATGTCTATGGTCCCCAGATGTTCGAAAAAAAAGAGAAGAATGCTCCTAGACCTAGAAAACCTAAAATCCTATTACAACAACCTCCACTGGATCCTGGCCAGGGACTTCAACATCATCACAAAACTTGTGGAGAAAAAAGGAGGCACTAGGAGACTGGATAGAGATGCAAAAGACTTTTCATCTTTCATTGATAGAGTGGAGATGGTGGACATCAAAACCAATAATGGTCGGTTCACATGGAACAACAATCGGATAAATCAACATCAGATAGCAACAAGGCTAGATAGATTCCTGGTGTCGAAATACATCATCCTACAGGGTTTAAATTTAGACTGCAGCATCCTTCCCTAGGGGGGTTCATACCATTGGCTAGTCCAATTGGAAGCAAACTTCCAAACCAAACCGAAAAATAGACCTTTAAGATTCGAGAAATTTTGAATTGAACATCCCACCTTCAAGGAGAACATCAACCAATGGTGGCAAGAACCACAACCTGAACAAGGGACAAGGATGTTCAAAATTTATAAGAAAATTAGGTACATCAAACATAAACTCAAGGAGTGAAACAAGGAAATCTTTGGAAACATAAACCAAGGAAAAAGTATTATTGAAGACAGAATGAGGAACCTCTAGGAAATATGCATAGACGTGGGCTATACAGAGGATCGGAAAAAGGAAGAGATACAATCGACCCAGGAATGGGAAGCAATATGCCAGCAGGAGGAGACTCTATGGCACCAAAAGTCCAGAATCAGGTGGCTAAAGGAAGGAGAGTTGAATACAAGGTCTTTTCATAGAACCACCATTGCTAGAAGAACCCACAACAAAATCCTAAGAATTCGGGATCAGGATGGGATCGAGAGAGAGTCCCACAAGGAGATTGAAAATATACTGGTAAACCACTTCCATGGCATATCCCAGGAACCCAACCGAGATCGAACAGAGGCCATGCAAAGGATAAATCAACACATCCCTAGGTTAGTTATCGAGGAACAAAATATCAACCTAAACAAACCCATCGCTAAGGAGGAAATTTACCAAGTGGTCTAGGAGATGCCCAATGGAAAGGCCCCAGGTCCAGATGGTTTCAAAGTGGAATTATTCAAATATTTCTAGGAAGTGGTCAAACATGACATCTATGGGGTGGTGGAAGACTTCAAACATTCGACCTCCATTTTGAAAGTTCTAAATGGCACCATGATTACTCTAATTCCCAAAGAAAATGAAGCCAAAACCCCAGACCACTACAGACCCATAGCATTATGCAATGTGGTTTACAAGATAATATCCAAAGTCATAGCTAATAGACTGAAACCTCTCCTACTCTCACTGATTTCCTAGGAATAGGCAGGTTTTGTAGAAGGGCGACAAATTTTGGACAACATCATCCATGCCCATGAATTGATATACACGCTTAAAACCCATAGGAGATGGGGGATGATAATCCAACTTGACCTAGCAAAGGCTTATGAAAAAATTAACTAGCACTATATGGTTAAGAGTCTGGAAGCTTTTGGATTTGCGCAACACTGGATCAACTAGATTGTCAGCCTAGTTTCAATGAATATTTACTCGCTGTTAATCAATGGAGCCCCAACCAAACCCCTATGGCCTTCAAGAGGCATCAGAAAAGGAGACCCGCTATTACCTTTCATGTTCATTCTGATGATGGAAGGACTCAGTAGAAGCATAAAAGGCGCAACTGCAGTAGGATAAATAACATGCATCAAACCTTTCGAAAGATGCCCTACCTCCATGCATTAGCAGTTCGTTGATGACACCTTACTGCATGGCACACCCATGGTCAAGAAAGCGAAAGCATATAAAATAATCTTAGAAGAGTTTGGGGAAGCCTCGAGAATAGAGATAAATCACTCCAAATCCATGATATATTTCTTCAATACCGACCCAACAATTCAAACGAACCTTGCAAATGTTTTGGGGTTTGAACACAAAAATATGCCAACAAAATACTTGGGAATTCCCTTGATGGATAGAGAATGAAAAGTGGAAACATGGGAAGGAGTGATCAACAAGCTATAGGAGAGGGTGAAAAACCTAACTTACAAATCCCTCAACCTTGTGGGGAGACATTTGCTAACCAAAGTGGTTCTGCAAGAAATTCTGACCTATATGATGTCAGTGTTTCCTGCTCCCAAAATAATACTCCAAAAAATAATAGCCATCTAAAGGGAATTCCTATGGTGAGGAGTGGAAAGCAAGTAAAAATGGGCCCTTGTGGCCTAGGAGAAGGTTTGCAAACCAAAATGCAAAATGAGGCCTGGGGTTACAAGACCCACAAGTAACCAACAAAGCCTACGGGGAAAAACTCTAGTGGACATGGGTCAAAGAAAATTCAACACAGTGGTAAACCCTCTAGAAGGCCAAGTATGCCCTAGACATCAATGACCATGATCGAATTTTCTTTATGAGAACATGAGAAGGATCAACCATCTGAAATATAGCCTTGCGCAACAAAACCTAGATCTAGAAACACAACTTTTGGGAAGTGAGGAATGGTAAAACAACTAGATTCTGGGAGGATGCATGGCAACAGGAACCCAGAATGGAAAATCCAGACATGGAGGAAATCCAATAGGATATGATCGCACAAAGAAAAATCAAAATCCATCACTACTAGAAACAAGAAAATGACCGCGACAAATGGAGGATATGGGACAAACTCAATCCATAAAACATAGATCAGATCGCAACAATAACGAAACAGGTGGAGGAGGAAATGGAGAAAAGAAAAATAGGAGTCTCAAAAGAAGAGGACCAACTAATATGGGGCAGGAAAAATGGAGGGGAATTCAACTTAAAAGAATCCCAGAATTACATTCAAGAAGACCCAACGCAACAATGGGGAAAGATTTGGGGTAGTCCCTAGAGGACAAAAATCAAAATTTTCAAATGGCTAGTACTTCACAACCGAATTCTAACCTAGGAAAACCTAAGGAAAAGAGGTTTCATAGTTCCATCAAGATGCCACCTCTATCAAGCTAAAGAAGAAACAACGAATCACCTCCTCGACGAATGTAATTACACAACAGAGATATGGGACTAGGCAATAGGCATCTTTCACCAGTCCAATAAGACCCGAGGTAACATCAACGCAACCATTAGTAACTGTAATGAGAGTTAGAATGGAAATGAAATGGTAAACTTCTATTGGAACCTCATGCCAGGGATGATCATATGGGCAATATGGAAAGAAAGGAACTGACACATCTTCAGTAATGAAAGCCTTCCGGAAGGGAAACTCAAGGAAGCAATAATCTCACAAATCTGAGAAATGGTGCAGAGCCGCAACTACCAGACTGAAGGAGCGCAACTCACAAGCCAGGACTACTGAATCCTGGAAACTTTTCACCTAAAATATGAGCGCAACAACACACAGGTAGGGTGGTCACCGTGACTCGAATTAAGAGAGCGCAACTGGACACCTCCTCCAGTTGGGTTCCTCAAGTTAAATTTTGACAGGGCGGAAAAAGGAAACCCAGGAATGAGAGGGATGATCAGAGATAGTGGGGGTAACATAATCTAGTTGTATGCTGGGAGCTTGAGAAACTCAACCAACAACGCAACAGAATTTGGAGCCCTGGAGCTCGGTCTCAAAATTCTAAGCCAAGAAAGGATGGCTAACACTATCATGGAAGGTGACTCCACCCTGGTCATCAACATAGTGAAGAGACTCCAAAATGGCACAAGAATGGGCAAGGTTCAGAAACACTGGCGCTTGGCACACTCCCTACAAAAAATCCAGGAACATCTGCAAATGATTAACACTGTGGAGTTGTGTTGGGTACGCATGTCATCAAATGGCCTAGCGGACAGAATTTCTAACGAGGGGGTCATCAAGGAAGGACTGAAACTATATATGACCTGGATCAACATTCCGCAAGGACAATTTAGAACTGACTACACCCACCTAGCGACAAAATATTAGGACAACAGCTTAAGCGAGGGAGGTCACATCGAGGAGGTCAGCGAAAGGCTCGAAGGCCCCAAGCATGATATGATTGGCCACCACTTGACTACCAATCACAATGACGGTCCAAATTATACAACAGGCGAGGGTACGACAACAAGATCGTGTAAGGCGGGAGGGATCAACATGGACCAGTATTGATCCACAATGCCAAGGACCAGGTACGAGGAGTTTCCCAGCAGGATTTCAAGCATGTAGGGGCAAGGGTCAGTACAAGAATAATGATCGAGACATCATGATCATATGCACCATGACGGGGAAAAAGGACAGGAAGTATCACCTCTACGGGTAGACCATGATTGGAAGGACGATCTCGCAGAAGGGAAATCTCAATAAGAGAAGAGCGTAATTATAGAGGAAAATAGAAGAGCACAACTACAGAGGAAAAAAAAAGAGCGCAATTTCAAAGGCCACCAAAAGACACAAGGGTGGGGAAAGGAGCAACCCCCGGGTAGACAGGAACATGTTGAGAGCGCAGCAAAGGAGCAACCATAGGATAGACGGGATGATGCATATGAAGAGAATGAACAAAAAAAGAAACTCCCAGGGGAAGGGAACTCATAAAAATCCTCACTGAGTTTCAAGGATGGAGCAGGTGACAAAAGATGCGGAGGGCACCTTTCATACTCTAGTGGCACCAAAAGGAAAGGAAACCATTACCAGGCTAGAGAAGGCAATCAATGAAAAGTGCAAGGGAAAAACATGGGATGCTCTGGCTCAGGAAGAGGATTGGGTGACTGACCCAGGAGCCACGCAGCCCAGGGAAACCCTCTACCACAAAATGGTGGAGATGGCATGGAAAACAAAGATAAAGAAGAAACAACGAATCACCTCCTTGACAAATGTAATTACACAACAGATATATGGGACCATGCGACAAGCATCTTCTGTCAGTCCAATAGGACTCGAGGTAACAACAACACAACCATCAATAACTAGAATGGGAGTTACAACGAAAATGAAATGGTAAATCTATGTTGGAACCTCATATCAGGGATGATCATATGGGAAATATGGAAAGAAAGGAATCGACACATATTCATGAATGAAATCCTCCCAGAAGGGAAACTCAAGGAAGCAATAATCTCAAAAATCCGAGAAACGGTGCAGATCTGCAACTGCCAGACTGAAAGAGCGCAACTCATAAGCTAGGACTCCCGAATCCTGGAAACCTTTCACCTAAAATATGGGTGCAACAACACACAAGTAGGGAAGCCACCACAACTCCAATTAGGAGAGTGCAACTGGACACCTCCATCGATAGGGTTCCTCAAGTTAAATTTTGACGTGGTGACAAAAGGAAACACAGGAATGATAGGAATGGGAAGGGTGATCAGAGATAGTGGGGGTAACATAATCTGGTTATAGGCTGGGAGATTGGGAAACTTAAACAACAACGCAGTGGAATTTGGATCCATGGAGCTCAGTCTCAAAATTCTAAGCCGAGAAAGGNNGAGCTCAGTCTCAAAATTCTAAGCCGAGAAAGGATGACCAACACTATCGTAGAAGGTGAATCCACCCTGGTCATCAACATGATGAAGAGACTCCAAAATGACACCAGAGTGGGTAAGGTTTAGAAACAATGGCGCTTGGCACACTCCCTACAAAAAATCCAGGAGCATCTGCAAATGCTTAACACCGTGGAGTTACGTTGTACGTAGGTCAACAAATGGCCTAGCAGACAGAATTTCCAACGAGGGGGTTAGCAAGGAAGGACCGAAATTAGATACTACCTAGAACAACATCCCGCAAGAATAATTTAGAATGGACTGCACCCAACTAGTGAAAAATATTGGGACAACAACTTAAGCAAGGAAGGTCACATCGAGGAGGGCAGCGAAAGGCCCAACGAAAGGCTCGAAGGACCCAGGAAGGATATGACTGCCCAACACTCAACTACCAATCACAATGTCGGATCAAATTATACAATAGGAGAGGGTATGACAACAAGGTCATTTCAACAGTAAGATTTATGGGGAAAGCCTGTGGGAAAGTATTGATGAAAAACAATAGGCAGCTAATGATGTAAGGCAAGAGGGATTGACACAGACTAGTATCGATCCACTATGCCAAGGACCAGGTATGGGGAGTTGTCTAGTAGGATATCAAGTGAGAAGGGGCAAGGGCCAGTATAGGAATAATAGTCAAGTCATCATGATCACACGTATCGTGATGTGGAAAAAGAAAGGGAATTTTCACCTCTACAGGAATACCATGATTGGAAGGACGAGCCCACAAAAGGGAAATTTCAATAAGAGAATAAACAGTAGGAAGAGAGGCAAACAAAAGAGCGCAATTGCAGAGGCTACCAAAATACACAAGGGTAGGGAAAGGAGGAACCCCTTGGTAGACAAGAACATGTGGAGAACGCAACAAAGGAGCAACCATAGGCTATACAGGATGGTGTGTATGAAGCGAATGAACAACAAAAGAAACCCCTAGGGGAAGGGAACTCCGAACAATCCTTGACGGGTTTCAAGGATGGAGCAGGTAAAAAATGACACAGAGGGCACCTTTCATACTATGGTTGCATTGAAAGGAAAGGAAACCATCACCCGGTTGGAGAAGGCAATCAACGAAAAGAGCAAGGGAAAAACATGGGATGCTCTGGCTTAGGAAGCAGAATGGGTAACTGACCCAGGAGCCATGCAGCCCACAAAACCCTCTACCATAAAACGATGGAGATGGCATGGAAAAAAAAGATGTTGATTTTCAAAGTGAGCTCAGAGAGGGAGGACGCCAGATGAGAGAACAACAAGGAACACACAAAACTATTGAAAAAAATCTTGAGGTGCCTCAACAGTCTAGAAACCATTACCAAACTTCTAATTGAGGTCGAGACAGACCATAAAGACAAGCTAGAATGGTTGGCTGCTCAATTCCACCTCTACCTGTGCTACATCCATCACATGGAAATCATGTCAGTTGACGGGAAAGGAGAACCAACACATATCATAAAGACTTGCACGATCCCCCAAAATGAGGAGAACAAGGGCCAAGTAGATGAAGGAAAGAAACATATCATCATCTTGGACTAGTGTCTACTTAGTATTTGTCAAGTCAGTCGGGTTAGTCCAGTGTCAATATCATCTACTGTTACTATTATTTTGGTTATCCTTTTCATGTCTATAGTACTTATACTATAAAAAACTAGATTTGGTAGGACTGGGTTGGTTTCCCATGGTGGCGGTCCAGTCCTAGCCCTTGACTGTTTCAAAAAACACAACTCAGGAATGTCTAGCCTAGTTTCCTTTTTGGCAGACCAGGGAGCTCCCCTTTTTTTGTATCATAACCCCCCTTTAGTAATACAGGTTCTTAAACTCACTTACAAAAAAAATACCTTCTCAACACATAAGCATTTATCATAAGCTCATATAACATCATCAAAGTGTTTTAGAAGAAAGTAGGAAGATGATAAACAGAGGAGGAAAACAAAACTAACCATTAACTTTATTACCAAGTGAAGTCTTTACATATGCAAGATGAATTAAAACAGTTTATAGATATACAATATCAAGCCAAAAAAAGGGATCAAACCCTTTCTTCCTCTAGTTCATGAAATATATAGATTTTTACATCAGTTACATATATTTATGATCGATCTGATATCTAGGGATATCTCAAAACAAACTCCTACAGGCCCTGAGGGTAAATGTTTCCTATATCTATTGATACATAGAAATAGAAAACAATTACAACTTAGATCCTATAGTCTAGGCAAAAACTTACATAGAGATAGGTCTTTTGTTGACTTGATTACACCTGACTGGTATGCTACATCCTTCACGATATCCACTTGATCCTCTGTCATCCATCTATTTCAACACTTTTACAACTTGAGAATATATGACTGATATGTGTTTTAATCCACCAAAAAGAGGCTGTAAATCAACTTTTAATAGGATCTCATACTCTCTCTTTAGATTCCATAAAATATTTACCTCATCATCTTATTTTCCCATCACAAAAAGGAAATTTTGTGTCTTCTTTTGCAAAATCGACTGCTACAAGTGTTCCTGTAGCGCCAATATTTTTCCTGTGAGGAGTGTTGCGGGAACTTCCTATAGCATTCTTTTAAAACTTGATTTTAATATCCTTCATGCCTTTTTCTTTCCTAGGTTACAACCAATCGTTATCCATAGGGAGATAATACCTCAAGTTCATGAAAACAAAAAAGATTTCTTCAAGCATCCATCATCTTTAGTCAAAAATTAGGTTTTTCATAAACACTTATGTTCTCAAATTAAAAATTCTCACTGGAAGACAGATTTAGCTGCCTCAGCTAAAAGATCCAAATTATTACCTATTGTTTTCTTTGTTTTAGAACGAGTTGTTATTTTATTTGGCATACCATCTTCAGATCTGGTCAAAGGTTTTGGGCCCTTCTTTCTCTATTTACTCTGTGTTCTTGCAGAAAATATATCTTTTCCTGTAGGAGCCTTTTTTTTTGTAGTTAGATCCTCTTTCTTAGTTTTCTTCTTCTCAGTGCTTATTTTAGAAACCTTCTTGCTTGTTGATGGCTCCACATTAGGGTTTGTAGGTTTCTCATCGATTACTATAACCTTATCTTTGATTCCAAGGTTATACATGGCTTTAGATTTCAATCTGAACTTGTTTTGTGGCATAATACTCCTTTTCTTGATCATAATTTTATATCTATCAACATCATCTTCAGAATAACTATAACTAGAAGGAACAATCTTTGGAATGAGTTCTTTAGATTTTACCAGATTTGAATGTGCCTCTACTATCTCAGATTCTTGAATCTCATTCAACATCATATGTTTTGCTAACCTTTTACTCTTTATTATATAAACCTTTTGTGCATGTGGGAAATGATGCCTACCTCCACCCAGTGCATGAGAAGATCCTTCACCTATTTGAAAACTGGTTAGGGTAGCCTCAACTTATTCACCTAAAACCTAAAACCTAGAGTGTACAAGATTTGAATGCACATCTACTATCTTAGGTTCTTGAATCTCATTCAACATCATAGGTTCTACTAACCTTTTACTATTTTTGATATAAACCTTTTGTGCATGTGGGAAAGGATGCCTACCTCCACCCAGTACATGAGAAGATCCTTCATTTGTTTGCAAAATGGTTGCGGTAGCCTCGACTTGTTCACCTGAAACCTTCAAATCGGTTCTTGTTTTATTATTCCTTGAAACAACATGTTGATTTTTACTTGATGATGCTCCTTGAATTGGTTTAACAAATTTGTCAGTTGACTTTTGGGCAGGAGGATGAATTTATGTTTCAAACCCTGACTGGATCAAGAATTGATCCCATGTCCTCTGTCATTTCTCCATATCTCCTTTAATGAGTATCTTGATTAACCCTCGATGATAGATACCATGTGGGGGAGTCTTGGGATTTTCTTGAATTTTCATGGCCATTTATGTAGGTCCCTTAAGAAATAATATGGCAGGCTCATCCTTTTAATTCATGAAAAATGAAGGAGGAATCAAAGATGAAACATGAACACAATAGAGTAACATCCTTCACATGTGATATAGAGTTTGAGCATTAGAAAGGCCTCCACCCATTCATCAACTATCCAATCTCTAGGAATACCCTTAGCCCAATTTGGATCTTTGTGCTATGGTTTTAGGAATTGATTAACATCCCAACCTGTGATTAATTTTTTCTTGAGCCATTTTTCACCATCAACAAGGAGATTACAGGTTGTTTCTATTGACTCCTCTATAACTTGCATTATCAGATTAGCAATCTGAACCCTCTGTCCATCAAATCCTTTAGAAAATGTTCTATCTATACCATAGT
The DNA here is from genome assembly GCA_900067695.1 of Picea abies. Taxonomy (NCBI): domain Eukaryota; kingdom Viridiplantae; phylum Streptophyta; class Pinopsida; order Pinales; family Pinaceae; genus Picea; species Picea abies. The sequence continues at coordinate 13,048 of CBVK0101351329.1, forward strand.
GATAACCATCTAATTTGGAACAATACATATACCAACCATCTTGGTCGAAGACATGTCTGTTATTTTTGTATGTTTCCATAATCTCGGGTTCTTCAGGTTCCTTTCTATTTACGTGTCCACTTTTACCCATATCTATTGTCATGACAAGAAGAATGGATTCCTTGTTGTAGGAGTGGGATATGCTTACTATGTGGAGATAGATACAATATTTGATGGCTATATGGAGGAAATTTAAATTGACCAGCTGCAATGTGAAACTAAAGTAACAAATAATATGCCGGGTTAAAAGAACTTATTTAAAAAACCCCATCAGCGTGACATCCTAGATAACATATGCGAACAGGTGAAATTACCACTGCATTTTCTTGTTGTGATGTTGATTGGGTACTTGATAACTGCCTTGTGTCTTTCATTCTTCCAGGTAGGATGATCCATGTCTTAAAAATCCTCCAAAAATACTTGTAATGATGAAAAATAGGGACAAGTGGAAGTTCCTATAGCTCCATGGAAAAACTATCCTTTGGCATATTTTTGATGGAATTCACTTGAAAGTCATTATCTAACTTTGGTAATCATGAATCATAAGTTATGACATGACGTATGACTATGATGGAAAGATTTAAAACTTAAATGATGTCATGAGACAATCCTATAAACATGTGCATAACTCTTCCTATCCCCTTTTACAAGACCAATTATCTCTCATTCCTCTCAATATAACATTATTTTGACCCTCATGATAAATATTTTGAAACTTTAACAATCTAATGATGAGGATTTATAACTTATACAAAAAAAAATTAAATGAATAAAATAAGAGATGATAGATAAAACTTTGTAGAACATAATAGGTGATAATAATGGCTCCATGGGGGATGGAGTTCTCCCTATGATATTCCAAGAACTTTGAGTAGACATGTGCCTTCTGATCCTTTGATATTTCTTCCATGTTTATTCTACAAACAACAATTGTTTCAACTCTTGAAGTTTGGTAAAACTTTATTCAAAAAATATCAAACTGAAAGATTAAAACTAATAATGGAAATTGAAAGAAGGATAAGTTGCAACATTTCTCCATTGGGATATGGAGTCCTTATTGTCTAACTACCATACCACACCAATATGTACAATGGGATTTGATCCACCAATAGCTTTAGTAAAAACAATTCTTCATAAAACATTCATTGACTGGGCCACCGAAAACTTCTTCACCTTCCAAATTTTGTAATAGGAAAGTGTTGTTGTCCAAGAACTTATCCACCCTGAATGGACCTGACCACATCCTGTCAAACTTCCCATGATGGTCTTCTCTGTGGGAATCCCATTTCAAAACCAAATCCCAAGGTAGCAAATTCTTTGTTTTTTATTTTTTGTCAAAAGTCTCTTTAGCCTTCTATTGATGCTGATGTGCCTTCTCAAGAAGTTTCTCTCCTTCTTGTTGTAATTCTACAATCTAACAAATCCTTTTGATAACATCATTATGTTCAGCTTCAATTTCCTGCAGAAAATTTACAACTAGAAAAGCAAGTTGTAATGGAAATACTGCTTCCATTCCATATACTAACTGAAAAGGTGAAGTTCCAATTTATCTTTTTGTGCTAACATGATCAACACACAAGGCATATTTCAACTTTGCATCCCAAGTCGTCTTGTTATCTTCCAAAATTTTCTTAATGATCCTGACCATACTTTTATTGGATGATTCTACCAGGCCATTACTCTGTGGGTAATAAGTAGTGGAATGACTAATCTTGATGCCATAGTATTCACAAAATCTTATCATGTTAGTGGATTTAAAAGATGCAATGTTATCTGTGATGATCACTTCGGGACAACCAAACCTAGATAAAATATTCTCTTCTCATGATTACCTTATCAGTTGCCCTCCTTGTAGGTATAACTTCTATCCACTTTGTCAAAATCCATCTATGTTGGCCGCTATATGGAGGATGAATTTCACCTATGAAATCCAAAGCCCACTGTTGGAAATGTGCAAACACTTTTACAGGCTTGAGAGGTAAATGATTGAGATTTTTTTTTACCAAAAAAACTTTGGAAATTTTCACATGCTCTAGCCTTTACACAAACATCAGAAGATAGACTAGGCTAATAATACCCAACCCTAAGTATTTTATATGCAGTGGACTTCCAGAAGTGATTTTCCCCACACACTCCTTCATGAAACTCTGTCACGAATCTCTGTGCTTCTTCTTCATCAATGCATCTCAGTAAAAATCCAGAAGGGTTCCTCCAAAACAAAGTCTGGTTATTCACACAATATTTTACAGCTTTGAGTTTTAGGGATCTTACTTTAGACTTATCCATTCCTGGAGGAGCTTGGAAATTCTATAGAAAATAAAGGATATCTTTGTGCCACTCTAATTCAACAATCTTTTCATTGATCTGAGAACTGTTGTTTTGAGGATGTAAATTTCCTAAATTGTTGCAGATGTAGTCAACTCCTAGAGCTTTGCAATTAGAATAAGCTAGCAACTTAGCTAACCCTTGACCTTTGACTAGCTTGGTAGGCTTGATTTCCATGTCATAATAAAGCAAGTTAGATATCCATTTAATTCTCTTTACATCACTGTCTAGATGAGTTAAGATATATTTGATAGCACCAAATGGTACATATGCAGTGATTTTGGAATGTAGCACATAAACTATACAATATTTTAATGCTTTAACCAAAGAAAAGGCATGCTTCTCCATGATATCGTATTTTAATTCAACATCTTGTAGTGCCCTGCTAAAAAAGACAATGGGTTGTTCAAAACCCTTAGAATTTCTCTGTAAAAGGGAAACTGTTAAAGTATCTTGAGATGCAAAATAAAAAATCAGGAACTCTTTTTCAAAATCTAGACTAATTAAAACAGGCGCATCTGAAATAGCCTTCTTAATAGATTGAAAAGAATATTTGTCTTATGTTCTCCATTTGATCTCACTTCCTTTCTTCAACATGCCAGTTATGTGTTTGACCAGTGCAACAAAGTTGGGAATAAACCTTCTAAGAAAGTTTATCTTCCCAAGAAAAGACTGGATTTCTTTCTTAGTTCTAGGGATAGAAAGATTTTGAATGGCTATCAATCTAGAAGGATCAATTCTAACTCCTTCAACACAAACAATATGACCTAGCAATTTCCCTTGTTCCAAAGTAAAATGATAATTTTTTGGATTTAAAGAAATACCATACCTTCTGCACTTTAGAAATACCTGTCTCAAATGGTGTAGTTGCTCCTCACCAGATTTAGAGAATATAGTAATGTCATCCAAATAGATGAGCACAAACATATCCTTCTCTCCCACAAAGGCAATATCCATGGCTTGTTGAAAAGTGGCCCCTACGTTAATCAAACCAAAAGGAATTTGAGCATACATAAAAGTGCCCCATGGTGTTGTGAAAGCAATATTCTCCATATCATTCGGATGAACAACTACCTAGTTGTATCCAGAAAAACCATGAATCATAGACAACCTGCTAGATCTAACTACGCCCTGTAAGATATGTTCCATTTTGGGCAATGGGTAGTTATCTTTCTAAGAACACCTGTTTAAATTTCTGAAATCGACACAAAGTATGATTTCACCATTATTTTTTCTCACTGAAACCATATTTTCTATGCAGTGAGAATACCTCAAGGGTACAATGATATTAGCATCTAGAATATTCTTGACTTATTTCTCCATAATAGGTAACAAAGAAGATTAATCTGCCTTAACTTCCTCTTGAAAGGATTTACATTCTCCTTCAAAGGTATCTTGTGTTGAATGATAGTTTCATCAAAGGTCCTAAGATCTTCATATTTCCATGCAAAAATATCAATGAACTCTTTCAACAGTTTTTCATATTTAGCTCGTTGTTTTCCTGACAAAATTTTTGATAATTTAACATGATTAGGATTGGTAGTAGTCCCAAGATTACAATCAGTCACATCTGCTTCTTTTTCTAGATCGGGAAGCTTTACAGGAATGTCATTATGATAAAAAATTCTTTCAATAGGTACCAAATCTTTTGGGATATGGTTAGTAAGAAATTGCAAGATCTTATGCCCAACAATAATGTTATGAAAATTTAAATTATGGTTAACCTCATCTAAATCCTCATCTTGATCAATATGAATTGAATAAAAATAATCAATAGCTTCAATGAACCTTTTGATTTCAGAATCTTCCTCAAACAGTCTCCAATACTTGACATTATCTGGAATAGAAGGCTTGTACCTAACCTCTACTTCATATTTCAGCTTTGGGGGTAAAGGAGGTTTAAACGTACTTGTTGCCAAAACCAGTGAATCAACATTCTCATTATGATTTCTTGGAATATATACAATGTTAAAAGACAGAAAGAAGGCTTCAATGATGTTCCATACCTCATTTATATAGTCTTTCAACCAAATGTTCTTTGTATGATATACATCTCTAACTTGTTGTACAATGAGCTCAGAATCCCCATGAACCTTTAAATGATTAATTTTCATTTATTTAAATACCCTAAGATCTAATAACAACGCCTCATACTCTGCAATGCTATTTTTTCTCTCGAATTCTAATTTGTAAGACAGGGTAATGACTTCATTTTTAGGAGAAATCAACACTACACCTGCCCCTGTGCCTTCTCTAGATGAGGATCCATCAAAATATAATTTCCACAACAGATTTTGATTCTCAAAAGACTGTGGAACAACAATTGGTTTAGTCAAAGGAAAATACTGTTGGACAACATCATCAATATGAAATATAGAGGATCCAAAATTCACATCAACTGCATAGATAGGATGATTTATAGAATGATCAATGTCATTGATAATATATGTCAATTGAGCTTCACGATAAATTGTTCAAAATTTCCCTCCAAAAACAAGTATAGTGGCATAAGAGAGATCCATATAAAGATATCCCCCAAGCTTCTTACACTAATATCTAGGCAATAGCATACCAAACCTAGGAGGGATATCAATTGCAAAAATATCCATGACTAAAATTTTGGATGGGATTTGGGATAATGAAACAACAAGATCTTTGATAACCCCCAAGCATTTGAATTTTTTGGAATCAAAGGAAAAGAGATCATGGTAAGCTTTGATGATATATAAGCGTAATTCTTCCATGACAACCATTGGCATAAGATTATGGGAGACTCCAAAATCTAACAAGAAATTATGAAGAATTTTGTAATGAATGTTTAATGAGACATAAAAAGGGGGAGTGGAGTCATCCCTCTCTTCTACAATTGGCCCTAAGAAAATAGTTGTTTTTTCATATTCGAGATTAATCACATCAGTAACAGGGTCTATGACAAAAGAAGGTTGTAACCATTTCAAAATATGACTCCTATAAGAATTATTTTTAACCAATTCGGTCAAAGGAATAAGGAATTTGATATTATCTTGTGTTCTAGACTGAAAGGAGATGAGAAGTTGTCTACTTCTGGGGCTGTTACTTTGATAGCTAGTTGTACTTGCTTTTTTTCAGGATTTTTTATGCTTGCCTGTAGTGTTGGGGAAACAAATTTATCTTTTTGAGGAGCAGATTCATCTTTTTGAGGAGCTGATTTATCTTTTTGAGGAGTTGATTTAGCAAGAACTTGTTTGGATCTAAGATTGTACCCCTACTGGTCTATATTACAAATCATGTTATCTGGACTTTCCCTAGATCATGCATTTGATGAATATTCATATTCATTCTGTGTTAGGTGAATGAAAAAAATCTCATCTTTAAACAAATGAATATCCAAATATTTATCTACTTCTTTAGCTTCTTGATTTTCCTCAATATAATTGTTCTACAGGGGTGTCTAGATTTTCTGATCATCATTGTTCTTCTGATCCCTCTGCAATATATGAGGGTTATAAGGTCTTCTATATTGATTTGTATTTCAATTTCATTCCTGAGGTGTATTCCATTTTTGATTTTCCAATCTGAGTTTAGACAACTCAGATGACATTTTCTCCATCTTTCTTGCCATCTCCTCCAAGGAAATCTTCTAGCTTTTGGTATTTGATGAAGATGACTTGTACTCTTCCTTTTGCTTTCCCTTATTTGACCTCTTATTGAACTGTTCTGGTGCTAGAATGTTGGATTCAACTTCTAAAGATGAATCTTTCATATCAACCAGAGAGATTGATCTTCTTTCTCTTAGTAGCATACAAAAATCAACATCAAAGGCATTAGCATAAGTAACCTTTTCCAACCTTTCATCTGACCTAATATAATTTGGTATATTCTAGTGCATCCGATTAAATATTTGAGAAAATTCAGAGACAAACTCACCATTCTTTCTTCGAAGATTGATGATCTATGTCATGTAATACAAGTCATCTTTCTTGTCTCCCCACTTTCTCAAGAAGGTAGCATCATGATCTATAATAGTAGTAATAGAGTGAGATCTTAAGTTCCTGAAACACTTCCTCACTTCTCCATCTAAAAGTTGTACAAAAATCCTCATCCACACATCATCATAATCCACTTGAAAATTTTCAGCAAAGGAGTAAAAAGATTTCAAATGTTCCTCTGTAGTTGTTTCTCCTTCATTGTCAAACCTTGAAAGGTACTTCCTGTAATCATTACCTGAGAGAGGATGGATATTATTTGGCAATACTAAGGGTGCATAACTTGCAGCCCTGATGGCATCCATTGGATTGGGTGGTGCTACACCTGCCATTGTTTGACCACCTAAAGGTTGATTTATATGTGGTGATTGT